>JABUQX010073226.1:0-11726 GCA_015478945.1 Trachelipus rathkii
AAGAGAGATTCTTGACTCCTACTAGGCATCTTCTTAACTGCCTACTAGGCAGCCTTCTTGACTGCCTAACTAATCTTTCTTAACTGCCTACCTAAGCAGCCTTCACTTCCTACCTAGGCAGCCTGTTAACTGCCTACCTAGGCAGCCTTCTTGACTGCCTACCTAGGCAGCCTTCTTGACTGCCTACCTAGGCAGCCTTCTAGGCAGTCTTCTTAGTTGCCTACCTTGGCAGCCTTCTTGTATGCCTGCTAGAAGCTTCTTGACTGGCCCCTGCCAAGGGCAGCCTTCTTGACCTGCCTCCCTAGGCAGTCTCTTTTTCTTGACTGCTCCTCGGCAGCCCTTCTTGACTGCCTACCAAAGCAGTCTCTAACTGCCCTACTAGGCAGCCTCTTGAACTGCCTACCTAGCAGCTTTCTTAACTGCCTACTAGGGCAGCTTCTGGACTGCCTACGCTAGGCAGTCTTCTAACTGCTTACTAGGCAGCCTTCTCTATGCTTACCTAGCAGCCTTCTTGCTGCATACCTGGCAGTCTTCTTACTGCTCCGCTAATTAAGCCTTCTTTGACTGGCTACCTAAAGGCAGCGCTTCTTAACGCTACCTAGGAGCCTTTTAACTGCCTACCTAGGCAGCCGTTTTGACTGCCTACCTAATCATCCTTCTTAACTGCCTACCTAGGCAGCCTTCTTGACTGCCTACCTAGGCAGCCTTCTTAACTGCCTACCTAGGCAGCCTTCTTGACTGCCTACCAAATCAGCCTTCTTAACTGCCTACCTAGGCAGCCTTCTTTACTGCCTACCTAGGCAGCCTTCTGACTGCTACCTAGGCAGCCTTCTTGACTGCTACTAGGCAGTCCTTAGCCTGCTCCCTAGGCAGCTTCTTGACTGGCCTCTAATCAAGCCTTCTTAGCTGCCTTACCTAGGCAGCCTCTTGACTGCCTACCTAGGCGCGCATTCTTGACTGCTTACCTAGCCAGCCTTCTTGACTGCCACCTGGGTAGCTTCTTAACTGCCTACCTAGGCAGCCTTCTGACTGCCTAACTAGGCAGTCTTCTTAATTGCCCTTACGCTTGGGCAGCTTCCTGACTGCCTCCTAGGCAGCTTCTTGACTGCCTGCCTAGGCAGCCTTCTTGACTGCCTACCTAGGCAGCCTTCTTGATTGCCTACCTTCGCAGCCTTCTTGACTGCCTACCAAGCAGTCTTCTTAACTGCCTACCTAGGCAGCCTTCTTGACTGCCTACCTAGGCAGCCTTCTTAACTCACTACCTAGGGCACCCTTCTTGACAGCCTACCTAAGGCAGCCTTCTGACTGCCTACCTAGGCCAGTCTTCTTAACTGCCTACCTAGGCAGCCTCTGACTGCCTACCTAGGCAGCTTTCTTGACTGCCTACCTAGGCACTCTTCTTAACTGCCTACCTAGGCAGCCTTCTTGACTGCCTACCTAGGCAGCCTTCTTGACTGCCTACGTAGGCAGCCTTCTTGACAGCCTACCTAGGCAGCCTTCTTGACTGCCTAACTAGGCAGCCTTCTTAATTGCCTACCTTGGCAGCCTTCTTGACTGCCTGCCTAGGCAGCCTTCTTGACTGCCTAATAGGCAGCCTTCTTGACTGCCTACAGAGGCAGCCTTCTACTTCCTACCTAGGCAGCATTCTTGGATGCCTACCTAGGCAGTCTTCTTAACTGCCTACCTAGGCAGCCTTCTTAACTGCCTACCTAGGCAGCCTTCTTGACTGCCTACCTAGGCAATCCTTCTTAACTGCCTACCTAGGCAGCTTTCTTAACTGCCTACCTAAGCAGCCTTCTTGACTGCCTACCTAGGCAGTCTTCTTAACTGCCTACCTAGGCAGCCTTCTTGACTGCCTACCTAGGCAGCTTTCTTGACTGCCTCCTAGGCACTCTTCTTTAACTACCTACCTAGGAACCTCTTGATGCCTCCTAGGCAGCCTCTGCCTGCCTACGATAGGCAGCCTCTTTGAAGCCTACCTAGCAGCCTTCTTGACTGCTAACTAGGCCAGCTTCTTAATTGCTACCTTGGAGCCTTCTTGACTGCTGCCTAGGCAGTTTCCTTGCTGCCTACCTAGGCAAGCCTTACTTGACTTGCCTACCTAGGCAGCCTTCTTGACTGCCTACCTAGGCAGCATTCTTGGATGCCTACCCTAGGCAGTCTTCTTACTGCCTACCTAGCAGCCTTCTTGACTGCTACCTAGGCCAGCCTTCTTAACTGCCTACCTAGGCAGCCTTCTTAACTGCCTTACTAGGGCGGCCTTCTTAACTGCCTACCTAGGCAGCCTTCTGACTGCCTACCCTAGGAAGCCTTCTTAACTGCCTACCTAAGCAGCCTTCTTGACTGCCTACTAAATCAGCCTTCTTAACTGCTATAGGCAGCCTTCTTTGGACTGCCTACCTAGGCAGTCTTCTAAATGGCCTACCTAGGCAGCCTTCTTGACTGCCTAACAGGCAGTCTTCTTAACTGCCTACCTAGGCAGCCTCTTGACTGCCAACGCTAAGCAGCCTGTAACTGCCTACCTAGGCCGCCTTCTTGACTGCCTACCTAGGCAGTCTTCTTAACTGCCTCTAGGGCAGCCCTTCTTGATGCTCCTAGCAGCCTCTTGGACGCCCTACCTAGGCAGCCTTCTAACTTGCCTACCTAAGCATGCTTCTAACTGCTACCTAGGGCCGCCTTCTTGGACTGCTACCTAGGCAGTCCTTCTTAACTGCTACCTAGGCAGTCTTCTTAAACTGCCGCACCTAATCAGCCTCTTAACTGCCTCTAGGCAGCCTTCTGAAATTGCCTACCTAGGCGTCTTCTTATGCCTACTAGGCAGCCCTTTTGACTGCCTACCTAAGCAGCCTTTTCTTAACTGCCTTCCTAGGCAGCCTTCTGACTGCCTACCTAAGGCAGTCCTCTTAACTGCCTACCTAGGCCACCTTCTTGACTGCCTACCTAGGCAGCTTCTTGACTGCCTACCTAGGCAGCCTTCTTGACTGTCTACCTTGGCAGCCTTCTTGAACTGCCTACCTAGGCAGCCTTCTTGACTGCCTGCATAGGCAGCCTTTTTGACTGCCTACCTAATCAACCTTCTTAACTGCCTACCTAGGCAGCCTTCTTACTGCCTACTAGGCAGCGCCCTTCTTAACTGCCCTACCTAGGCAGCTTCTTTGACTGCCTACCTAGCAGCTCTTCACTGCTACCTAGACAGCCTTCTTGACAGCCTACCTAGCAGTAAATTCTTAACTGCCACCTAGACAGCCTTCTTGAACTGCCTACTAGGCAGCTTCCTAACTGCCTACCTCGGCAGCCTTCTTGACTGCTACCTAGGCAGCCTTCTAGCTGCTACCTAGGCAGCTTCTTTACTGTCCTACCTAGGCACCCTTCTTGACTGCCTACCTAGGCAGCCTTCTTGACTGCTACCTAGGCAGCCTTCTTGACTGCCTACCTAGGCAGTCTTCTTAACTGCCTACCTAGGCCGCCTTTTTTTACTGCCTACCTAGGCAGCCTTCTTCACTACTGCCATACCTAGGCAGCCTTCTGACTGCCTACCTAAATCAGCCTTCTTGACTGCCTATCTAGGCAACCTTCTTGACCTGCTACCTAGGCAGCCTTCTTGATCTGCCTTACCTAGTCAGCCTTCTTGACTGCCTGCTAGGCAAAACCTTCTTGACTGCCTACTAGGCAGCCTTCTTGTATGCCTACCTAGGCAGCCTCTTGACTGCCTACCTTAGCAGCCTTTTGACTGCCTACTAAGGCGCCTTACTGACTGCCTACCTAGGGTGTCTTCTTAACTGCCTACACTAGCATGTCTTACTTTGACTGCCTACCTAAGGCAGTCCTTCTCTTTACTGTGCCTACCTAGGCAGCCCTTATCTTCGAACTGCTCTACCAGGCAGCCTTCCTTGCGACTATAGTTAAGCGTAGGCAGCCTTCTTGAATGCCTACTTAGGCAGCCTTCTTGACTGCCTTATTAGGCAGCCTTCTTGACTTCCTGCTAGGCCAGCCTTATTGAACTGCTCTACCGTGTAAGCGCCCTTCTTAATGCCTACCTTGTGCAGCCATCTTAACTGCTGCCCAGCAGCCGTTCTTGACTGCCTACCAGGGCATCCTTCTGACGGCCTAACCTAGGCAGCCTTCTTGACTGCCTACCTAGGTCAGCCTTCTTGACTGCTATCCTAGGCAGGCGCTTCTTGACTGCCTATCCTAGGCCTTCTTGATCTGGCCTACTACGGCAGCCTCCTGAGCTCCTGCCTAGGCAAGAAGCGCGTCTTGACTGCCTACCTAGGTCGCCGGCTTCTTGACTGCCTACCTAGTCAGCCTCTTTGACTGGCTACTTAGGCAGTCTTCTTACTGCTACCTAGGCATCCTTTCTAAACTGCCGTACCTAAGGCAGTCCTCTTGACTGCTCGTACCTAGGGCAGTCTTTCTTAACTGCCTACCTAGGCGGCCTTCTTTACTGCCTACTAAGGCAGCCTTCTTGACTGCCTACCTAGGCAGCCTTCTTGACTGCCTACCTAATTCTAGGTGCCTTACTTAGCTGCCTTAGCTAGGGCAAGCCTTCTTTGACTGCCTACTAAGCAGTCTTCTTAACTTCCTACCTTATGCGACTCTTGCGCCTTGAGCTGCCACCATATTCAGCCTTCTTTAAACTGCCTACTGCAAGCCTTCTTGACTGCCTACGCTAGGGCAGCCTCTTGACTGCCTAAGCCTAGTGCAGCCTCTGTGAGCTGCCTACTTGTGGCAGCCTTCTTGTGAGCTAATATATGGCCTAGAGAGCCTTCTTGAAGTGCCTACCTAGGCAAGCCTTCTTGACTGCCTACCTTGGCAGCCTTCTTGACTGCCTGCCTAGAGAGTAGCCTTTATTGTACTGCCTACGCTAAGGCCATCCTTCTTGAATTGGCCTACCTTGCAGCTTCTTGACTGCCGTGCCTAGGCAGTCCTTACTTGACTGCCTACTAAGGCATCGCCTTTGCTTGACCTTTCCTACCTAGGCAGCCTTGCTTGACTTGCCTACCTAGCACTTCTTGACTGCCTATATATTCACTTCTTGACTGCTTACCTAGGCAGCGGCCTTCTTGACTGCCTACCTAGGCAGCCTTCTTGACTTGCCTACCTAGGCAGCCTTCTTGACTGCTCTTCCTAGGCAGCCTTCTTGATAGCCTACCTAGGCAGCTTTCTTGGCTCCCTGCCTAGCAGCCTTCTTGACTGCCTACTCTAGGCCACGTTCTTGACTGCCTACCTAGGCAGCCTTCTTTGACTGTCTAAACCTAGGCGTCTTTTAACTGTCCTAGCCTAGGTCAGTCCCTTCTTTAACTGCCCTACCAGGCAGATGGGCTTCTTGACTGCCTATCGCTAGGCAGTCTTCTTAACTGCCAACCTAGACGCCTTCTTAACTGCCTACTAGGCAGCCTTCTTCTACTGCTACCTATGCAGCCTTCTTTGGACTGCCTACCTAATCAGCCTTCTTACCTGTGCCTACCTAGGCAACCTTCTTGACTGCCTACCTATGCAAGCCTTCTCTGATGCCTACCTGGCAGCCCTTGAGCTGCCTGCCTAGGCAAGCCTTTGACTGCCCTACCGTAAGCAGCCTTCTTTGACTGCCTACCTAGGCATCCTTCTTGACTGCCTTCCCCTAGGCAGCCTTCTGACTGCCTACCTTAGGCAGCCTGTCTTGACTGCCTAACTCTAGGGTGTCCTCTGTAACTGCTACCTAAGGCAGCTTCTTACTGCCCTACCTAGGCAGACTTCCTTGACTGCTACCTAGGCAGCCTTCTTGCTACTCATACTAGGCGCCTCTTGATGCGCTACCTAGCAGCTGTCTGACTGCCTATTGAGGCAGCCTTCTGACTGCCTGCCTAGTGGCAGCCTTATGGGACTGCCTATAGTGGCAGCCTTTCTTATTGTCTACGCTTGGCAGCTTCTTATACTGCCTGCCAGGCAGCCTCTTGCTGCCTACCTAGGTCACCTTCTGACTGCCTACCCTAGGCAGCTATACTCTACCCTGATCTTGCATCACATGTCACATTTAGAATCGCAGCCCCATCTTCCAACACTACTTGAACCTACACGAGCATACTATTGACCATAATCATTGACTGCCTACCTTATGGACAGAATCCTTAACATTAAGAATCGTACCATAACTAAGGCAACGATCTCCTCTTTTAAATATCGACTGCCTTACTTCTCGTAAGTTGCAAGCGCTCACAATAACCTAATGAGAACTGCACATTAAAATATTTGCTACCCCGCCTTCTGTACTGCACACTTTAACCTAAATTTTCAAAGTACTTAACACTGACTAACCCTTATCCTATAGAAACGAAAATTAATCCGCAAACAACTCTTACACATACTCTATATACTTCTGTTTCTTTATATTATAATTTCACTACAGTAAATATTTTTGATTCACTCAACTCTATGGCAAAGGCAATTACACTTATAACTATAGCCCAAACCTATGAGCAAAGTTAGGGTACTAACATCGTATATTATATACCATATATCAACCTAGGCGGAGAGATATCTACTTCATTATACTGACTCCACTCTATTTAAAGAGTGCACTTGCTGCCATTCTTATCTAGACACGCAATGAACATATTGATGGCAGAACATTACAAATTGGGAACATTTGCACTCACGGACAATAATCTATACTTCTATGACTGAGCCTATACACTTATTAATTTCATAGGCTCTGCACAATTACGTCCTATTAACTCACATAGTTCTCGTAGTCGTATGCGCATATCTCTGTAGAGACTGAGGCGATAATCTACATAGATAGTATCGTCTTTATTATCTTGATCCTATACCTTTCCGTTAATTATGTAAGTTTACAATTCCTATTCTATCTGTACTGCTCTATCTATTCATTTTAACTTAAGCTCGCCTACTCATTAGAGCATATTTTATGGTAACCTTAGCTTGTATCTTGCTATTCTTCTTAATGACAGTTCTTCGTTAACTTCCCAACTATGTAATTTATGTCACTTTACTTAGGACTTGCCTAAGCCTAGTAGACAAACCTTCTTTGTAATCATACCTAACCATAGATTAAGTAGTCTATTAAACCTTCTTGGACTGAGCCTACTTGGGGTCGAGCGCAACTTGACTATTCAGTGATCTTTTCTCAGTGTATTATAGCCTGTACCAGTTGTATAGCTCCAATGACTATCTAGGCAGGCCTTCTTGGACTGCCTATCTCAATATGCAGCCTTACTTGACATACACTTGCCTATGGTTAGCTCTTAATTTATAAGATATCGTAAAGCCCTACCTGGAGTAGAGCAAGCGCTTTCTATAATATATTAGTCCTACCTTGGCAGCTTTCATTTGACTTGTGACCATGCTCACGGTCCCTTTCACCAGAGACTCTCTAACCCAAGTAAGTAGTGACATCCTTTATCTTGGACTTCCGTACCATAAGGCTAGTCATCTTACTGCTCTTACTGGCAGCCTTCTTGACTGCCTAACCTAGGCTTTAACAAAGCGCTCGTACTGCCTCTTCCCTAGTGCATGACTGCTCTTTGACTGCCTCCTAGGCAAGATTCTAGTACCTTGCCCCTTCTCTGAGGACAATCCTGTCGTTTCGACTGCCGTCTCTCTTAGAAGTCCTTCTTTGCACCTGCCATGCCATACTAGGCTAGTCCTGTTGCTTGATGTGCCTACACTAGGACCGTGAGCCGATACGTTACGTGATTACTTAAGACAGGTCCTATCCTATTGTGCACATGACGCCTACTAGGGCAGTACTTATCTGCCATAGCATACTCATGGCAGAATGTGCTTCCTCATTACCTGCCTACCTACCGGCAGACCTTCTTGACTGCCTACACATACGAAAGTTCTCTATAGAGCTGCCTTTACTAGGAGAGCTATAGCCTTTTTTACTGCACATATCTCTCAGGAGGAGCCGTCTTTCACAGCACCAGTACTAGCCATGCAAAGAGAAAGCACTATTCTATGACTGCTACCTAATTCAGCCTACAATTTACTGCACTCTAGTGAGAAGCGCTTTTATGTGACTAGAGGCGCCGTATCGCCACGACAGCCTGTCACTGTGACTATGCCTGCCCTTGGCACTCTTCTTTATCTGCGCCTCGCCATAGCAAGAGCGCGTCTATGACGGAGACCTGACCTAAGCAAAGCTCTTTCATTGAGACTAGAGCCTACCTCTTAGAGCACTCAAGCTGCTTTTACACTAGGATCTATCCCTACACTTAGGAACTGCGTTAACCGTTAAGCGAAAGACCCTTTTGACTGCCTACCTAGGTGTCTTCTTAATTCCTGTACACTTATACATCGTCGCGTGATCTTGCGCTACTCATAAGGCAGCCTCTTATGTAGCAGAGACACTCACCGTCGGCAGCTTCTTGAATAGCCTTACCTAGCAGCCTTCTTGACTATAAACCTAGGCAGCTATAAAATAAGGAGCAGGCGTCAAGAAGACACAGCCATCGTATCGAGCGCCTGCCACTCACTGCAGACCATTGATTGAGCTGACCTATCTATTGGCAAGCACTCTTAAATGCCTACCATGGCTCGATCACTTCTTAACCCTAGCCCTGAAAAATGTCTCCACGTCAGCTATACTTTGACTGCAAACCCACTACTTGCATTTTCCCTTACTATAGTAGCGTAGCTCTATGAGCGCTATGAGATCCACTTCTATTCGAAAGCCACTGAGCACTATGTGCAGCCTTTCTTGCAAGTACACTCTCGCCTATATCATAAGGAGGCAGCCTCTATAATACCAATACCATAGCGCCAGCCTCCTTTAAGAGAGCCTACCTGGCGAACCCTCTAGCCTATTGACTTTAGCCTGACCTGATGGGTCAACAGCCTTATCTTGACACTAACCTTAGGTCTCAGCCCTTCTATAGAGCTGAGAGGCTACTGCCTAGTACAAACACCCAATTCTTCGACTGACCTTACATTAGGCAAGTGCTTTCCTTTTATAACTGCCGAAAAAGCGCTAGGAAAAGCCTTCTTAACTGCCTACTAGGCAGCCCCTCTTTGACTGCCTACCTAGGCAGTCTCTTAACTGCCCGTGATTACCTCACCGCAGCCTTCTTTACGCCTCTACCCTAGCCAGAACTCTTCTTGAGTGACTGAGCCTACCGTAGGATGAGACTATTTGGGAGAATAAATCACAAGAATATTTACACTTTCTTTAACTGCCTATTCCTAAATCTAGTGTGCATTCTTTCTTAGTGCCCGTGAGCGCGAGGCAAGCCTTCTTGACATGCCTACCCTAAAGTCTGTATCTTCTTAAACTCCTACCTTAGGACAGCCACTTTATTGACTGCCCTATCTCATATCAACCTTCTTTAACTGCCTACCTAGGCAGCCTTCTTGATCTGCACTACCTACGGCAGCTTCATTGACTGAGCCTTACCTAGCAGCCTTCATATGACTGCCTAACTTGGCAGCATCCTCTAACTGACTATATACTTGGAAGCCTCTTATGAATCCTACCTAGGCAGCCGTCCCGCTGACTACTTACCTTGGCAACTCATTCTTTACGTCGCTACGATTTTGCCGATTGAGTGCCTGTGCGTGCTCTAAGGCAGCTTCTTAATTGCTATATACCTTGCTAAGCTTTTCTTGATTAGACTGCCTTAGAGCAGTTGCCACTTCTTGAATTGCCATACCTTAAGGCAATCCTTCCCTTGTACTTCACCGTAGGCATACCTTAATGACTGCCTACATCGATAGGCAAGCCTTTCTTGATCTACCTAATATAATATTTACAGCCTTCCTTTATGCATTACTTAGGCAAGCCCTTTAACCTTGACTGCCTACCTAGGCAGCCTTCTTGACTGCCTTACCTTAGGCAGCCTTCTTGAACTGCCTTTCTAGTGCAGACTTCTTGTACTGACTACCTAGGAAGCCTTCATTGACTGCCTGCCTAGGCTAGCCTTTACCTTGATATGCCGTACTAGTGCCATCTTTCTTCGACTGTCCTACCTATAGCAGCTTCTTGATCTCGTCTACACTAAGGCAGTCTTCTTAACTGCTCATACCTAGGAGCAGCCTTCTAACTTGCACCTATCCACTAAGCCAGGCTTTATTGACTGCCTACCTAAGGCATAGTCTTGCTTGATGGCCTACCTAGGCAGCCTTTTATTACTGCTTTACCACCATGGCAGACCTTCTTCACTGCCTACCCATAGGTCAGTCCTATCTTAGACTGCCTACCTATCAGCCTTCTTTAAACTGCCTAACCTAGTACAATACCTTCTTGAACTGCCTACTCATAGGCAGCCTTCTTTGAGACGCCTACCTATAAGGCAGCCTTCTTGACTGCCTTCCTATATTAAGGCACATCCTTATCTTGAGACATGCATACCTTAGGCATATACTTCTTTGACTGCCTTAACTATGTCAGCCTTTATTGACTTGGCCATACATTAGGCACCTTTCTTGAACTGCCCTACTAGCAGCCTTCATGTATCTTGCAACCTAGGGTGTCTTCTATAACTGCCACCTAGCAGATAGCCTTCTTAACTGCCTATCCTAGGAACCTTCTGACTTGCCTACCTTATGCATCCTATCTTGAACTATATACTTAGAGCAGCCTTCTTGTAATGCATATTACCTAGGCAGGCTTCTTGACTGCCTTATAGGCACCTTACTGACTGCCTGCCCTAGGCCAAGCCTTATTGACTGCTACCTAGGCTACAGTCCTATGCTTAATGCTCCTTGGTCACCTGATCTTTAACTGCCTCCCGGCAACCTTCTTGTGACTGCCTACCTAAGGCCATCCTTCTTGACTGCCGTACCCTTAAGTCATCCTTCCCTAGACTGCCTAACCTAGGCACCTTCCTTGACTGCTCATACCTAGGCAGCCTTCTATTACTAGCCTACTCATTAAGCAGCCTTCTTGACTGCCCACCTATAGGCACACTTCTTGACTGCCTGCCTAGGCAGCCTTCTTGACTGCCGTACTCAAAATACTAGGCCGCCTTCTGACTGCCTTAACCTAAGTAACTCAGACCTTCTTTGTACTAGCACCTATACCTTAGGCAATTTCTTCTTTAAACTAGCCTACCTAGGCAGGCCTTCTTAACTGCCTACACTAGGCAGCTACCTTCATGACTGGCTATCTCTAAAGGCAGTCTTATCTTAACTGGCTACCTTAGAGGTAAGTACCTCTGTTACGTTGGCTCATAACCTAGGCACGCCTTATCTTATATATATGACTGCCTACCTAGGCGTACCTTCTATGACTCCTAAACTAAAATCAAAAATTACACATACTTAGCATTCCTATCCTAATAGTGACAAAGCCTACGTTGAGACTGTACCTACCATTAAAGCATCTTACTAATCATTCCTACCTTACAGCAGCCTTTACTATTGAGACTGCTTACCTATTCAGTACCTTCTTAACTTGACCTTATCTAGGTACAGCCATTCTATGACTGCCTACCATATAGGGCAGTACTCTTTCTTAGACTAGCCACTACACTTATGACAGTCCTTCATGATGCCTACTTAGGGACAGCACATCTTGACTATATTAATACTTAGGATAGCCTTCTTGAATGCTACCTAGGCAGCCTTCTTGTATGCCCTACTTTGGCAGCCTTCTTGACTGCCTGCCTAGTAGCTCTATAGACTGTAGCCTACCTAGGCAGTACCTTCTTAATTGTCACCTACCTTGGCATCTTATTCTATTGACTGCATGCCAGGCACCCTTTTATGACTGCCTACCTAGGCTAATC
>JABUQX010073227.1:0-15000 GCA_015478945.1 Trachelipus rathkii
ATAAGAGTGATAATTATTTTTTTGTTCCACTTCCGCGCAGGCTATATCTTTTCCGATGCCGTTAGAAGTTTGTAATTGGCGTGGATACACCTGCAAAACTTACTCGTTTTAGACTATCTCTTGTACTCTCCCACTACGTTCAGGAGTGGACGGGGCTAGCTCTAACATTGTAGAAATATGACACCTTCCATGCGCTTTTCTTGCGGGTAGCACAGGTGTTATGCTCTGCTGCGTGCTTTTGAGATGGGTCAGCTATGATGGTAGAGGTAGACATAATATTTTTCCTCAATTTAGATCATTTCTATCTCAGCTGAAGAATGCAATGATCTACCAATTTATTGTTTCCGCGTTTCATTTCTTAAAACAAGATGAGTCATCAAAGATGTTAGTCTACATTTCACGCATGGGAGAACCTTTGCAGAAGGTTGATAGGAGCCTATCTTCAGGACTTCTTATTGCTTTACAATTGCTTTGATCTTTCAATATTTATGTAGTTGCATTATCATTGAATTGCATATATCTGAGTGTTCCTTTCTTTTTTCTTCAATGGGCAGAAATTACTTTTCCAAAGTTTTGAAGCTTTCGACCCTGACTATAAAGTATGCTCCTGAGTCCCATTTCTTCCTTGCCAACATAATTTAAGTGCTTCGGCAGTTTCAAATAGCTCTGGGTTATGGTGTTCCATAATTCATTGCATTGTTATTGGGTTATCAGGCGCATCGGATAATTGTTGTTTGATGTTTGTTGCATAATCATCATTATAATGAAAAATCTACGACACATTCACTCATCATTTCCTAACATAACAGATCAATGAGCACATATAAAGTGGAGTGTGGCACTGTTCGCGTGAGGTATGCAATAAGGTGTGCTTATATGGGCTTTTAAACTCGCAATGAAAGTTATCCAAGGTGAGTGTGTACCAAATAGTGTCATCTAAGCATTTGTGATGACTCGATAGTATAGTATCAAGTTTGTCTTAAAAGGTAACAACAGTGTGTGATGAATTTGATACATCAGGTATCATTTAAGTTGTTAGAAAACTTTCTAAGAACTATATCTCAGTATTAAAAGACAGATAGCATCTCTATGCTTAGAGATGTAATGATCACCAATCAGTGAAATCCCACTAACAAGATCGTATTGCTAATCTAAACTCTTGTTTTTAATTAAGAAAGATATCATACTCTTTTGAAATGGTTAATATAACCCTAGGAAGGTTATGTACACCATTTTGAACGAAAACATTAAGTGTCATTAACCCGCTATTCTTAGGTGCTCAGGGAGGGCTCTTTATTGGAGAATATAATTCGGTACTTGGGGAACACATTAATTTAGTTTTAATATAAATATGGCACTCAGTTAAGGCAACTATGTCCGCAACTCAGCTCACTTTTGTCAAACTAAAACGGTATGTGTGTCATTACTACCATACTTCTACGTTGGGCACTCATTTTGCGCACTACCCCCCACTCATCTGGCCACTACTGGCACTTACATTAAATGGTAGCTATCACTTGGGACACTTTCACTACTGGCCTACCATCACATCTGGATCCTTTAATATAATAATTCACACGCTGGCATACATATAACCGCTTTCTGATGAGACCTATGAACCGCACTCTCCTTAAAGGTAACTTCTTTACGAGATAATGAATGGGAACAAGTCAAAAGCCTCATCAAGTTTAGCTTGAGGTCTATGTGGTCACCAAATATTAGACCCCACATTGGTATGTATTATACCAGTTGTTATTTAAGGCACAGATTTATTATCATATTATTGGCTAAAAGAAGGTTGGTTAAGTCGTTGTAGAATTGCATAGGTTCTTAAGTTCGTTCATTATTAAAAAGGAAAGTTGATAAACACAATTAAAAAAATTACTATAATAATTTATATTATATATATATAGTGGGTGGGGATTTTTAGGTTTCATTCAGCGCAATTAAGTTTGGACCAATCCAAAATAAATTTGACCAACGGTATATTATTATGGCAAGTAGTTAAAAAAAGCCGAAATATCATTTGGTCAACTAAACCAAGGTAATAAAGACAATAATCAAAAAATTAGGTGCCTAAAGCTCCACCCTAAAGGTAAAGATCAAAAATTAACCTAATATATTATTTAATTATATTATATAATCTGTGGGTCATAAATTCTGACACCATGGAATTAAATACCTTATAAAAATGAAGTTGGTCGAAAATTTCTTCATTTATGTTGTTAGACCAAATTGACCCATGGAAGACGCAAAGGGTAAGCCTAAAATAACCCTATGTGGGCCCAAATAATTGACTACCATGGATTCCTATGTGGACAAGAAGTGGTCAAACAAGGATAAAGCAATAATCCATAATATAAAAAAATATAGGTGCTTTATGCCCCTAACAAAGTGAAGATTCAAAAAATTTAATCAGCATTCGATTATGTGGCAAAATTGGCCAACGGGTCGAAAAAAAATATAGGTTGGGCGTAAAATAGAAGTGAGGGTAAAAAATACATACACATATTACGGGTTTTGCTGACGCATACACCGTTTGGCGCAACCCTTCTTTGAAGGGTTGCCAAAAATTGGTAAAAGTTTAGCCGAAAAATTAAGGTTGCCAAAAATTAAAATTTGAGTTCTCACAACACAAATTATGGGTTCTCAAAAAAAATAGCGGAGTTCTCAAAATTAGGGTTCTTCAAAAAGAGGTTTATGGATATCAATCAAAATTAGGGTTTTCCTGCGAAACACAAATGGTTAAGGGTTCCCTCTAAAAATAACTTCATACCTCTGTGGAGCATCACAAAATGACCCATGAAGATGTCGAAAGGAAGATTGGTCACTCGATAACATAGAGTAATAGGTTCCCGGGAAAAGGTCATAGGCAACCTACTCAAATATGGGTTAGTCAACCGGAATTGCTTGTGTAAAAGAGATTGAGGAACTCGTAACTAAAAATAGGTCAAAGCCCAATAAGGTATAAGGTCAAAAAAGGTCAAGGGCAGTATAAGTATTAACCCTCAGGAAAGAGTCAATGAAGGAAGGTAAAATCTGATACCCTAGTTGGGCAAAATTTTTTAGAACCACTGAGTGTACCTAGGATGGATCCCACTAAACTACCTTTAATACATAAATTAGGTGTTCTAGTGGAGCGAAATGAATTTTTTTATAATCATTACGCAACTTATGTTCTATTTATAACTATTCCTAGGGATTATAAAATTTATGTTAGGTTTAGGCTTAGGTTAGTTAGGCTAGGTAATTAGATTAGCGTTAGGTTAAGTTATAGGTTAGGTTAGGTTAAGTTAGGTTAGGTTAGGTAAGGTCAGAGTAAAAAAAATTTCATTTCGCCCCCCTAAAAAACATCTAATTTTATGTTTTATATTGAAGGCTTAAACCTGTGAAAATAAGTTTTTCTGTATCAGCTCCCGATCCATGTGGCCCGTTAAAATTAACTTTTTACCTTAATTTAATATATATAATATATATATTAATATATATATATATATATATATATATATATTTAATATATTTATAATTATCATAATATATTAATATATATATATATATATATATATTTATATATATTATATTATAATATATATATTATATTATTATATATAATATATATATTATAATATAATATATATTATATATATATATATATATAATATAATTCATATTTTTCATCCTCATTATTTCGTTAATCCGAGTACCTATTTTTTCCTTTATTTTGTTATTAAATGATTATTTTTTTTAATATATCTAATGAAATTTTAGCATCTTTAAGAACAGGGCTTTAAGCTTTATCGAGGAAGAGGGGACTTCTCTAGAGAGTCTCTTCTTCAGAGGGCTTAGAACCCGGAACCTTCGTTCACACGAACCCCCGTTATCACATAAACATGCCAGTTTTCCTTGATTAAGGATAATTAGTAAAGAACTTTTGGCTGTTAAGAATTGTCCTACTTATGAACTCTTCTTTATTCCACAATTGGTAACTTTGACACCCCCCACATAATATATATATATTAAAATTATTATTAATAATATATTTATATAATTATTAATATATTAATATATATATATTATAATAAATATATATATATAATTAATATAATATATATATATATTACTATAATATAATAATATAATTATATATCAAATAAGTATTATTGTTAGAATTATTAGATTTAAGATATATGATATATATAACGGTAAAAGTAAATTTTACATTTTTTTGAGAATACCCTGGGTACAATAATTGTTCATTTTTTTAAAAGGTCAATTTAGGCGACAAAAAGTAATAGTCCAAATATGATAATATGACATAAAACATAAGAATAATAATTTTGCTATTACATAAAAAATACTAAATGATAACAGTACTTTTTACTGTTTTGCGCTTAATTGAGCAAATATATTATGTTGAGTTAAGGAGATTTAATTTGGATTAGCGATATACAGTATATAATATATATTATATATAGGATTATATAATATTTATATATATATATATTATATATAATATAAAGATATTAATAATAAATATAAGGGCTATATATATTTAAAGAGAACCTTTATTTAATATATATGGTATTATATTCTCGGTAAAATAATAATATATAAATATTATTATCTATATAATTTACTATTATAGAATATAATATATATAAATAATAATAATTTTATTATTTATCTCTATTCTTATATTAGTCTACCTTTTTCCCGATTGAGCGGGGATTTAGTGTACGTAGTACAGTCTTGCCTCTTTTCTCATTTCTCACTACCCATCATAGGAAACTCGCCCTCACCGCACCTCCTCCACCCACTCCTATCCCTCGTCAGGGAATTCCTACACCCTAACCTCTTCCTCCTCTCCCTCCTCCTCCAGCCACTCTTCTTATTCCACTATATACTATACTCATCCGATGTGGCAGTAAGTTACTGTAGGTTCTACTACTAGTACTATTCGTGGAGGTGACTACGGGGTATATAGGTATAATATAACTTATAATTATTAGCATAAATATACCTCATTCTATTACGTGAGTAAGTAGTTACTACTAGTGAAGATGGTGTGTGTGTGCTCGTCTCGTGCTCTTTTTGTGTATTTAGATTGTAGGTGTTGGTGCGTGTTGTGCCTCGACTGCTCGTTGTCGCTGTATGGTGTAAGAATAGATTTTTCGTTCATTCACATACTTTGTTTTCTGTTTAGCTCGTAGTAAAGCTAAAACACGCCTCTCAATGACTTCCTCATCTTCTATTCAGTTCTATGGATGGGTTTATGCAGGAACGTCCAACATACTCCTTCACAATGTATCGAAATTATATCACCGTATTTCAGGTTTCTGACGTTGGAAGCCCCAAACAAACATAACAATGATGGCTGTCTTAGTTGTAAAATAAAATATCAGGTTTTTTTCTAATGTTTGAAATATTTTTTTATGCTATATCAGATGATACTTCCCTATACTCAATCTCTCACTTCTCGTTACTACCCTCCTTTTGCTGTAAGGCTTCATTAGTATCTCTCTTTCGCGAAGTCTCTCAGATATCTCTATCACTATATCTCTCTTAAAGATATATAAATTATAAATATTAATATGATATATATATATATTATATATAATAATATAATATATATATTATCATTAATATATTATATATATATATATAATAATTATATATTATAATATAATATATATATATATATATATAATAATATATTAATATATATATATATTATATATATTATATATATATATTATATGATATAATAAGTATATATATAAAATAATATATATAATATTATATAATATAATATATATATATATATATATATATTATACTATATATATATATATATAATATAAAAAAAATATATATATTCAGGTTGGTAGACCAAAATTTTAACAAAAGGTTATCTGCAAATTGTCATTAAATATAAGAAAGAGTTAGCTGCCGTGAATTAACTTTCTTATTTAATCATATAGAAAAAGAGTAAAACTCATCGGTTCGCTTTCAGAAACTGTTTTAAATCTTTCGATTCACGAATCGGCCGGAGTTAACCATAAGAGGTTCCAATCTACACCACTATATATAGTATTATATATATATATATATACATTTATATTTATATTAAATAATATATATATATATATATATTATATATTAATATATATATTAACCATTATTTACTATATCCGCATCACTAATAAATTAGAAGATCGCAAATAAGGCATTATTATTCAAAACGCAATGTATAATTATATACCGGTTTTTTGGTACTGGTATATGAGCAATAATTTAATTTAATAGTTTATTCTATAAAGAACATTAATATAATTAGTATATATATAATCATAGTGTATAATATATACTTACGCATGGCTATATATATATATAATTATATTATAAATATATAATATATATAATTATAATATATTATATAATATATTATATAATAATAATATATATATATATTAAATAATATATATATAAATATAATATATACACTATATAATATATATATATATATATAATATTTTATATTTATTATATATTTATATATAATATAATAATATAATATATAATTATATATATTTAATATATAATATATATATATATCACCGCATATATATATTATATATTTATATATAATATTATTATATATATAATTATTATATATATAATATATATATATATTTATTTTATATAATATTATATATTTATTTATATATTATATATACATTAATATTATATACTATTTATCTATATATATTATATATAAATATATATTATATATATATATACTATATATATTTATATTATATATGAATATATAAATAACTATATATATAATATATTATAATATATATAATATTATTATATTAAATATATTATATAATATAATATATAATATATTTTATATATATATATATATATAAACTAGTCATATATACTTATATATATATATTATAATATATATATATATATATATTAATATACACTTTAGAATTTATTGTCACCCTCTTTAACATTTCTTTATCTCAAGAGAATGTTGGATGACTTTTTTCTGCGTTACTCAGTGGTTAGTAAGTATTCTAAGATAGCTCAGTGTGGATAAATAATCAAAAAGACTAACGACCAAAAAAAGGGCCAAAATCTCTATTACTGAATAGACATAATAATTAAATTATATAATAAAGTAGATTAATATTACTAAATATATATAATAATATAATTAATTAAATATATATATATTGTTTATTCTATTATATAATATAATATATATATTATATATTATATATATATAAATATATATATTATATATTATTATCTATATATGTAATATATATTATATATATATATATATATATATATTAGTATATATATAATATAATTATAATAAATATTAATATAATATTATATATAATTAATATATATATATATATATATTATATATTATATATAAATATATATATATAATATATATATATAATATATAATATTAATATTATAATTATATAATATAATAATATTATAATATATATTATAAATATTATAGGATATATTAGTTATCGAAATTATCGAACTTATTTATTTTTTATATATATATATATTAAAATATATATATATATATTATATTAATTTTATAAGTATATTTATTTTTTTTTATTTATTATTATTATTTATTTTAATTTTTATTTTTTTTTTATATACAATTTCAGTTATATTATATTATAAACTTTATATTTATACATAAATACGAGAAAATCTGGTAAAATAATTATTTTAAGAAGGTGGCAAAGTATATAAGAGGGAAAACAGTGTTAGACTAGATTGTATTGATATAGGTTAGGTGGTTTGAAAATAGCATACTTTGTTTGACACAGACAAGTGCTCAGTTATATTAATGTGATGCAAGAAATGAGCAGTATATATAGAGTGAAAAAGAATAAGTGAGAGAGAAGAGGTCAGCAAGAGATGTATGTAGAGGCTGAAAAGAAAATGATAGGAGAATTGTTTTGAGCATAGAGAAAGGAAGAAGATTTTTAAACTGATAGAAACGCATAGAGGATCGAAGAGCATATTTAGCTTTCATAGATCTGAGGAAAGCTTTTGATTTAGTGCCAAGGGAGAGACTGTGGAGACGTGATAGAGAGGGAATATGGAGTGGAGTATATAAAAAGTTGAAAGAAGCCCAGGAGAGTCTGTATAAGAATTGTAAATGTAATGGAAGAACAGAATATGACAAAAGAATGGTTTTGAGGCGGAAGAACAGGAGTCAAAACAGAAGCGTGGTTGTCCAATTTTGTTTGTAATTATTTGGATGTAGTGCTAAAGAAGGTGAGAGAGGATATTGGAGATTTGGACGGTGATATTCTGGCATAAATGGATGATTTGGCTTGCTGGAACAAAGAGGGAGATAGGCTGAGAGAGGAGGAGACATGTTTTGCTAATAGGCTTAGAGAGGCCGTTCAGTAGTGAAGAAGGAAAGTTAGAGCTGAGAGTGGATGTTAAAGGGACTGAGATAAAGATGTTGTTAAAATGTAAATACTTGGGTGGAGTATTTGGAAGGGAAAATGGAAATGTACAGGAGATAACAAGTCGAATAGCTCAGTATGGGGGAGCTGTAAGAGCAGTATACCCCATACTGAAAGATAAAAAATGAGTATTTAATTGGAGTTTGTAGAAAAGGGTGTATCGAAGGGCGTGTTAGCAACCAATTTCCACTGTATGGGGCAAAGACATGGAGCACGACCATAAGAGAGGATAGTAGAATACAGTCGGCGGAGATTTACGTTTTGAGAGCGATAATGAGAAGTACTAGAAGAGATAGACAAAGAAACGAATGAATAACGAGGAATTTGAAGTGAAGGCTATATTAAATTATATGGATCGCCAGCAGATTGATGGGTGGTGGGACACTGGAAAGGATCTCGAAAGGAGAGAGTGGCCAAGGATGGAAATAGGTGGGAGACCAGGGTGGAACAAACCAAGAGGAAGACCTAGGAAGAGATGGGAGAGCTCCGTGAAGGACTCATTAAAACATGGAATGCTGTCGATGCGGGAAATGAGAGACGACTGAGTTTTGGAGAATAGAGAAAGACGGAGAAGAGCGCTGAGTCCCGCTACTGACCAGGATCTTGTTCCTGCCTGGGAGACGGATTGTAATGTTATTGTAAGTAAATAAAAAACTCGTAAGTAAGTAAAATATATATATATATAATAATATATTAATATTATATATATATATTATATATATATATATATATATATTATATATATAACTATTATTTAATATAGATATATTATATTAATATATATATATATATTATAGTATTTATATTATATATATATATATTATATATTATAAAATATTATATATATATATATATATAATATAATATATATATATATTAATTAGTTAATATATATATATATAGTATATAATATAATAAGCTTAGTTCAGCCTAAATGATTGTTACAAGTTATAATACTACTTAAACGCAGATATTTAAATTTATAGAAGATTTTTTTTCCCCAAATTGGTTCGACCTTCAATATTTTCTAGTTGTTAACTCATGGGAGCGACAAATAATAAATTTTAGAATAAATATTTATTTGTTAATCACGGGACTAAAATTGGGAAGTTTAAAACTAAGTTTTAATCTATACACGGGGATTAATTCTTTTATATTTTAAAACACTACATTTTTAAGTTATAGATGAGTTTATGTTCTTTCTGTAAGTCTATTCGTGTTCCAGGTTACGTACACACCTCCGACATGAGGAGAAGAAGTGAGACAAGATGCAGCTAATTTAACAATATCGATTCCAAACACATAGTATGTTTATTTTGATTATAATAGAACACAGGAATGGAATTATTGGAATGATATATGGATGAGTTGTTATATTAATTTCCAGTTTTATTTCAAGTGTAGATTGAAAGATATTATTTGATAAATGATTAATATAGAGTAAATTTGTTACTTGAAATCGAGCTTATATATGCTATCCTATTATTTATTATATATGTAAAGTTTATTTGTTTGTTAAATGATCTGATTTCTATGATCTTTCTTTTATTGTAGTATTATATTGTGTGTTTTTTATTTTTATATTATTAACCTGTGATGCCAATTGTGTTTAGTTCTAATGTTGTGACTTGCCTTTTGTGTTTCTGGTGCTCTGAGAAGAGCAGCCGGAGTATATAAATTCTGTGCTTTGAGATGAGGTTCTTCTTTGTTGTTCTCTCGTCTCCTCACTTAGTAGTTAGAGTCATTGGATAATTCACTCTATAATAACAAGAAGGCAGTTGTTATTTAACTAACCGGAATTTGGTAAATATTTTTCGCTATGTAGAGTACACGAAGTGGTGTGCTGTTGGTAGGTGAAGGGGCAATTCTGGGTGGAGATGTTTAACGGGTTCGCAATGAAATTATATTGATGAACGATGATTGACCTTTGGTTGTGTTAAACGTCGGTGTGGTTTGTGGTGGAAATTGATTTGAATAAATTGTAGGTAAATTTGGTAATCATAAAATATTTTGTTAGAGTGTTTAGATGATCCGGTTTCGGGGAGAGGAGGTTGTGGGGATTAGGATTTGTTTATGTTTAGGCCTTTTTGGTAGAACTTTATATTATATTTTTCATTATTATTTAAAATGGAGGTGGATAATTTAAATTATTTAGTGAGAAAGGTAAGTAATAATTCATAGAGTACATTTGATTTCTATTCGATACTAGAAATTGATTAAGGTGCGAAATACAGATAACGAGTGTCTGACGCGCTGTTTAAATAGGATAACTTGATTAGCGTGCTAAATCTTATATTTCTTAGTAATGAGTGGTTAAAACCGTTGGATGAATAGGATGGTTGGGATGTTTTGAGTTTTTCTTATTGATAAACTTGAAAAAGGATGATATGATTGGAATTATGTCACCAAGTATAATATGTATACAAGGAATGTAGAGTAGTTACATTTTCCGTAAAAAGTTCATTATGTAATACTAATTGAATGGATTTTAGGGAATGTAGATGATTGAATGAAATCAAGTAAAATTATTGTAATTTTTTTGTTTGTGAGTAAGGCGAACAAACACATCATCCACGTTATGGCGTAGCCATGTGGACAGGTGGTATGAGGAGGTTGGGTGAATGGTATGATGTAGTTGTTTTCCAATAATTCCATGCATATATTTGCGCAGAGTATTATGGTGAGATGGGGGGATGCCAATTGTATAAGCCATGATTGTTTGTTTTGATAATATTTTATTGTCTGAAAGATGAATCATTAGTGAATCGAGGGTTAGTTAAAATGAGTTTTTTTGTGATCAAAGGGAATGATAAGAAGATTATGTTATTGTGGGTTATATGGGTTTATTCTAAGAGATCTAAAGTTATTGTTAATCGAGGACTGAATATATGAATCATGATTTTACATCAAAACTTAAAGAATTGATGGTGTGGATTGGAGGAGTGATGTAATTCATTTTTTTGTTAAAATCAGAGGTATTATTTTTAATGTGAGCGGGAGATATAATGTTAACCTATAAAGGGGTTAATTGAGAATGTCGAAAGCCAAGCAGAATAGTTTATAACGTATTATACAGATTTGTATTAGAGATTATGGGGCGGAGGGGGATATTTTGAATTTGTGAAGTTTGGGAATGCGAGAAATTTGGATTAAAATTGGTCATATGAGCTTGTTGTAGTGTTGAAATTTCGGGATTAAAGTCTTTTGTGATCTGATTTAAGTTTTTCTATAGCTATTATCCGAAAGAGTCTTTTTTTTGAGGGGTTTCATGTTAAGTTAGGGGAAGTAGAAGACGTTGTATAGGGGCACTATAATTGAGTTAAAAGTTTGGCACACATTCATTAATTGAATTGTGTCTTGTGTGTTTAGGAATTTACAATGTTGTTGCACCTTATTCGCTTCATTCGAAAAGCTAACAACAGCTATATCTAGTTATGATCAATTAGTCTCTTTATTTTTTATATTGTAATAGAACTGAGAGCTTTGTAAAATAAATTTGGGAGTTTGTCTCTTTTATTTTGTATATTAATTATTGAGCAGAACAGAACCCAAGCAAGTCACAACATAAACATATAACAAATCAGCGATAGTTAGAACAACACAAAAATACGACAAAAAATAAAAAAGAGAAGATCATATTGAATCCACGTTATTAACATGTACACAAAATAACTTCAATAAAAACAATTATAGGTGAATATAAGGCTCGATTCAGTACAAAATTCTATAATTCTTTCATCAAAATACTTTCATCACATCTAAAAACTGAGAATAACAATCCAAACCAAAATCATTCCCAAAATATCTCTTCCATTCCATGAAGCTTTTAAGGTACGGAAAAATAGCCATACATCATCTCAGCCTCGTAAAGGAGTGCTGAAACGAAAACCGATAAACACAGAAAGACACGAATAGCCTACCAACTCAAATTATACAATGTAGTGTTTATAAATATTAAAGAATTAAGTGCCTAACCAGTGTTATATAGATCAAAAACTTAGTTTTAAACTTCCAATTTTAGTCCTCGTATTAAAAAATAAATGACGATAATAGGTATAATTCACTATCGCTCTTCGCGAGTGAATTAACAACAGAAATATTGAAGGTCTCGACTAATAAGAGAGAAAAAACAATCTATTTTCTATAAATATAGAAATTTAAAATTCTTGCGTTTAAAGATATAGTATTTGTAATAACTATTAATACATAATTTAAAAAGGAATACCAGATTACGAATAGTGATAATATATAAATATACCTCAACATGTAAGAAGAGAAATTACTATTTATGTTGAGATATAATGTACAAAATAATATTAAGATACAAGTCAAGTATCTAAATCCAATATAAATGCTATTTATGAAAAAATGCTTACAAACTTAATGAATCCACTATTTAGTAGAGACCCAGAAATCTGATACCTAACCCCATTACAAAAAAACCGTATAAAGTTTATTATGGTACCATTTCTGACGATATATAAAATTATACCATATATACTAGTATCCTTAAAAACTACATTATTCGATTAAAAATGTAAAATTCTGAATATTCTAATTAATTCTGTAGTATAACACAGTTTAAATATTCAACTTTTAGAAATATCAGAACGATGGTATACCATTTTTCTGCCCTCAAAATTAATATTTGTTCAGTTATTTCCCCCAAAATTACATTAGATCTGCCCCACAATCACAAAAGACAAGATAAATCATAAACAAAAATAGAAAAAATAAAACCTAATTTTTAATTAATGTTTAAAAAAAGTCCCATGGTGTACTTCCGTCATGCCCCCTCTATCATTAACAATTTATCAAATTATACATTAGAATTTCATGAAAAAATCCTACTCGGATACGGACTGTCTTCTGCATTTGGAGAATTAGAGGTGAGATATTATTCTGCTTTCCTATAGCACCCTTACAACCAGGCACGTTGGAACACAGAAAACAACAGATCAAATAATACAAAAGTTTAATCTAGACACTAAATGAAAGGATTTTAGCTCAAATAATATTTACATAATACAAATAAAGAGATTTAGGACAGGAGCCTGCGGCCAATCTTTTTACAGCTCTCAGTTAATAACAAGATCATAAAATTACGACCGATCATAAAATCATGTTTAACATCACTAGTTAGCGATAATTGGGCAACAACATTGTTATATCCTAAAAAACAAGACTACACTATAATCAATAAATGTCAACTTTTACTCAATTGTATCCCCAACACTATCACTCCCTTCTAACAAAGACCCCAAAAAAACTATCTATTCGATACTAATATATATACAAAACTAAAAACAGATCACAAAAGCTATCCCTAGAAATTCACATTACTTAAACAACAATAAGCTCATATGTAACCAATTTATCCAAATTCTGTAGCATTATACCAACTCACAAACAAAATATCCCCTCGCCGCCCATAATCTTCTAAATACAAATTGTATATCGTATAAGTAACTATTCCGCTTGGCTTTTCGAAACATTCTCAAAACCCCTTTAGGTAACATATCCCCGCTCACATAAAAAATTAACCCTGATTTTAACAAAAAATTCATCATCCAATCCACACACCGCGCATCAAATTCTTAAGTTTGCATGTAAAATTCATTATTACCGCGTTCAGTGCGCCGGTTACATACACTTTAGATCTCTTAGAAACCCATATAACCACCAACAACATTAATCTTTCTTATCCATTCCCTTTGATCAAAACTCATTTTACTAACCGCGATGCGAGAAAAGTGTGTTTCATCTCTTCGACAATTACAATACTTACCGAACAAACATCCAGGCTTAATCAATTGGGTCCTCCCTCTCACCAACTCCTGGCAAACTATTATGCCTAGGATTATGGAAAACAACTACATCCATACCACTCTCACACCACACCTCCTCCATCACGTCCCTTCTGGCTACCGTCTACGTTGTAGTGTTAATTTTTTTTGGTGTCCGCGGGGGTGTTTGTCGCCCTTACCCAAAACAAAAAATTAGTCAACTCAATCTATTACTAGATTTCATCAATCAATCTACATCCCATCCATCAAGGTTTCCACATATGAACTTTCGGAAAATGACACTCTCCCATTCCTTGATACTTATATTAACTTGGCATAACGTCCAATGCCACTGATCAACCTTTTCATGCTTACAGAAACAAACATCCCCAACCATCCTACTCCACTGGTATTCCCACTCAATCAGAAATTAAACATTACAACGCTGAACGCCCCTTAATACACCAGCGCAATTACTCGTATCTGTTTCCTTCTCTAGACAATGAAACAAAAACTCTTTTTTCTACTTCACAAATTTAAATTATCCCCTCTATATAATAAATAAAGCCTACCAAAAAGCCAAACAAAAATACTACACCGGTAACTGCGAACAACGCTCCCAATACCATCATCCACAACTACCACAAAACTTTTCTCCCTTTACCGTACAAAATCAATCA
>JABUQX010073227.1:30000-55000 GCA_015478945.1 Trachelipus rathkii
AGTAGAAAAATATATAGTTATTGAAAGTGTTTAGAATGAAAACATTTACCTATAACAAGCTAGCACCATGAATAGAAAAATAAATTAATAAATAAAAAAAATGAATAACATTAAAGATTTCGATTATTAGTAGAACTATTAATGGAGGAGAAGAATGATGAAGTGGTACATAAAGTATATACAATAAATGAAAATATAATTAAAAGGTAGATATCGTTATAAAAGATGCATTAAGGTTATAGATTAGGAAAGCAGATTGTCTTTGGTAAAACAAAACACAAGAAGCGGTAACGTTTAAAGCAAACTAAGAGAAGCTCGGAAGAGAAACAACACGACTACTAAAAAATGAAAATTAGTATTAAGTAGAGATGAACGATCAGATTGTATTTATGAATGGAAAATTGCAAAAAATGCAAAACAAAAGAGATTAAAGATAGATTTAAATAGATTAAGCATGAGCGTTTATAAAATGGAAAGCGAAAATAATATAAAATCAAAGGAAATTAAGGAATTAAAGAAGAACAATTAAGGAAAATAAGAAAATATGAAATTAATCGAACAAACAGAAAGTATTGATTGGATATAAATTGAGTACAAATGTATTGAAGCAATATGATCAGGAGAATAAATAAATGATACATAAGATATAGAAAAATGATAAGAGAATATTATCATAATCATGAGGAGAAAAATCTTAAATATTTTATGAGCTGTCTAAGATTATGGCGTTAAAGAAAAAAAATTATAGAGAATATTGGACAATTGGAATAAAAAAGAGAGAATGTAGGAAACATGCGGGAAAGAATTAGGAATTCACGTATCAAGAGAATAGTTAGGAAAGGTATTCTAAAAGTGGGAAAATATAAAAAATATCAGATGGAACGAGAAGATGGAGCATTATTTGCAGGAAGGTAAGACTTTTACATCAAGAAACTAGAATAATAAAAGAATCCGGTGATTAAACCTGTTAAGGTGTATTAATAAGAGTAAGAATGAATAAAGCGACTTATGATACGGTGCAAAATCTACTTATTAATAAAAAGCTTAGGAGGTTGGATATATTAGAGAGAAAATGTAAGACGTGAAGGGGGTTCAAGAATATGGAAAATAAAATTAACAACAGAAATGGGGAGAAAAAAATAAATATAATTTATGTATTGAAAGAGGATTACACAAACTCTACCCTTTACTAAAATTCAGAATAAATTTATTGAATAAGTTATAAATGGATATATTAAAAGAGCTTTAGAAAATATTATAAATGAAATAACATGATGTTAATTGTAAGAAAATAATGTATAGAGGGAAGACTAAGTGTTGAACATATAAAACATATAGTATAAGAAAATGATGATAATTAATTTAGAACGAATAAAGACTATTGTGGGTGGTATTAAACGGACAGATTTCTGGACAGTAAAAATGGAAATGGAAAAGACAAAAGAACCTAAAAATAAACAAAATAGAGGTTAGTTGTATAAAAAACACAACAAATAAAGAAGGAAATGAAGGAGCAAGTTAGAGAAGAACATGATAGATTAGAATTAAAATATTTAAAATAAGCTATATATAGCTTAAAAATCTGGATGGATAAAATTTCTTGAAATGGCCAGTAGAATCAGGAAATAAAAAAAAAGGAGAAAAAGAGCCAATGAATGGATTTAGGGAGAAATGAATCATTAATATTAGTCTATGTAATATGAGCAAATTTGCTTTCAATATAATTGTGATGAAAAAAAGTTGAGGAATGGAGGAAAAATAAAAGAGAGACAAAAAAAAGATAAGAAACTTGCGGACAGCATAATAATACAAAAAAAAACAAGTTAAAAAAAATAAAAAATAAGATCTGAATAAAGAAAGGAAAAAAAAGAGAACGAATGTGCAGACACAATCGAAAGAAACTTATAGTAAAAAATAAATTTGATCTTTCCGACCTCACAAGAAAGGAGGGCTGTATTTTTAATCCCCGAAACACTTCCCGAAACATTTCCGAAACACAAATTCGGATGTTATATGTAGCAGAGTCATTCATAGAGGGAACAAAGTATTATATAAAATAACAATTAATGTTAATGAATCAATTGTGAGTGCGGCGGAGGTAGTAAATCATCTAAAGAGGTTTGGGTTAGTAGCAGAAGTCCTGAATGATAGAAAATGGATCGGTTTAGATTGAAAAATAATAAAAAGAAAAAGGAAAGTTATAAGAAAATTCAGAAGAGGTAAATAAAAATTACCGAAATATCAAAGAGGGAGAAATGATAAAAAAAAAAGGATATATTATCGATAAGCGGTATAGTATCGAGGTCACTAAAACTGTTTGCGGAACTGGAGAAAAAGATTAGTTGTACATGTGAAAGAATTCTCAAACGAGAAGAATTAGAAAAATGAAAAATAATCGAGAATGGAAATGTGCTGATAATGATAAAAAGTAAATTATTGAAGAATAAATAAATGACGAATCCAGTGATAGGGAATTAAGGAATATATGAACGATCTAAAAAGGAACAGTATTTAGGTGTGAATGAGCGGTATGTGGGTATGGATCATTGGAAATAGATGAAATTAAAGACGGAGGCTTGGTTAGGAAAAAGGCGATTATATCACACATTAATAGTTGGCAGAAGTTAGAGAGCAGTGATAAGGAGAAAATTATTTAGCACGAATAAAATGAGACATAATAACGGATATTAAAAAGAAAGAGTAAATCGGATTACTGCTCAGTGATTAATTGGATTATCAGAAACACAATAAGAGTGGTAAAAGAAAAAATAAAAAACTAAGGAGCAGCAAGAAGTATTATAAAAGAAGATTAGGACAACCATAAACAGTTGAATAAGATTAGTATTAATTTGAATTAATTTTAATGCCTTCGGAAAAAAATAAAGCGGATAGTATATCGAGAAATAAAGAGAAATGGCTTAATCGAGGAGGGAAATAAGAGCCTGATAAATAATATTTTGTCTTTATCATTTGAGAATTAAAAGAACTTCATAATAGACACCATCAAAGAGTATGAGAAAACTTTAGTTTTTAGCTAGGATAGGATAGAACAAAGAAGTGAAGGAAGGAGAGATTGTGAAAAATGTGTAAGAAGAAATGTATAACAATGTCAAACAATTTGACCCAAAAATTACGATAGAGTTGAGAAACGGTAGTTATAGATAAAAGAGAAAATTGGTCTAAAAGGGTGCGAATAAGATAATAACCATGATTTAAGAGGGAAAAAAAAATTTAAATGTACAATGAGATTGATTGTGACAAAACAAGAGTAGGTTAATTAGTTTTTAGGAGAGAAATTGAATTAGGAGCAGGAGAAAATTAAAAAGAAAAATAAAGAAGGATGAATATTTTAAGAAAAGGGGGAGAAGAGTATAAAGATGAGACATAATTAATAGAGACAAACGAGATAACGCAGGTTTTACGAGAGTGAGAAAAAAAAAAAAGTGAGATGAATTTTGTAAAGATAGGGGGAAAAAGTTGATTATTGAGCGGCAATAAATAGAACACGAGGAAGGAAATGTAAAGTCGAAGATCAACCGTAACAAGAAAAAAAAAAGGAATTGCGGAAAAAAAGCGAATTATAATCAGCTTTAGAAGCTGTATTATGGATACAATAATCAACCAAGAAAGGTATTAAAAGGAAGAGTCTATACCAAATATAAATAGGGATTTTAATAATAATGAAATATTAGAGCAGACTCCGAAAAAATTGCTAAGAAATAAAGAGATAAAAATAAAAATACATATTTAGTGATGAGAGGAATATAAAAAAGGAATACAAAGTATAAAGAAATAAGGGAGGAAAGTGTAGTAATAGCAGGAAAGAAGTATCTTCTCATATGAATAAAGATAACGTAACGAGGATGATCTAAAATGGAAAATCGAAATGTACAGACGGAGGAATGAGCGCAAGGAATAGATTTTGGCGTGAGAAAGGATGTTTTTACCAAAAAGAAGTTGGGGCAGAAGAGAATACTAAAATAATTTTTAAAAGTTAAAATAATACTAAGAATTGATACTTATAAGAATCAGGGGGGCGTGGTGTGAAAGTATATTCGGACAAGACTATCAACACTATTAAAACAAGAACTATACACAAATAACACGCTAAGAGAAGCGTAAATAAAAGCCGCATACTGAGATTGATGTGGTAAGTACTAGAGATACATAACGTTAAATTAAACTGAACAGGTATGTTATAGATAGTTTGCTTACAAATATAATAATATAATAATAATTAAAATTAAATAATAAACATGGGTAAAAAAAAAAATTTTTTTTATGGAAATCGTCCAGGTTTTTTCACCAGCGGATAAGAACATAATTATTGAGAAGCAGATCACGAAAAAATGCCCTATATTTTTATATCAAAATCAGAGTATCTGAGTTATTGTTAGCTAAACAAGAAACATATTAAGAAAAAACTAATTTTATATCGAATAAAATAACACCAAAAAACAATTAACCTAGAGGATCAATAAAAATACGAGTTTTTCCGTTTCCTGGGTAAATAAAGATCAATCAGAAAATATACAAATATCATTAAATTTAAATTTAAATACTAACGAAATAAAGTTTTGATAATGTTACATACATGAATACATAAGACGATTTACGAATAAAACACAATAAGTCAGAAAGTTCACGGACTAAAAAATCAACAACCGATAATTCCTAAGAATTTCCGTTGTAGAGTAACAAACATAGCTGGGTTGAACATACTCTATCCAGCGACCAAAAGCAAGTAGTCACGCGAGCATAGACTGCGTCCCCAATCCCTAGGTAACACATTACTCACTCATTGACGCATGTCCTGATGACCTATTATTCCCACTAGCTAATGTCAGCTGACCGCACAAGGTTATATCGAAGGAAAACATCTTCCATGTGTGAGAAAGGAATAATAACAATCATTTAATACTCTCAATACAAACCCGAAGAGAATTTTTAGGAAGTTCATAATCATATAGAGATAGAGTGTGCCGTAGAAAAGCTGAGAGCCTTCTTAGAATCCCGACAGAAAAAAGTAATTGTTCCAACACACTCACACAGACACATAGGAACGGACGACAAAAAGTTCTTATTCATGGAGTTATTCGAGAAAAATATACTGTAGACACTATGATGAGGCTGACGTAAATCTGTGAAGACACATCAGAAAATGCACCAGGACTTCAAGCTTCTCAAATGAGTAAAGACTCAAGGGAAAGCTCGCACAGGATATAAGTATGAAGCACACCTTTCCAATCCTAGTCCAGAGAGCGCTTGAAACTAGATAATATATATACATTAAACCCAAAGCTTGATGGAGCGAGAGTGGGAAAACAAAAAATCCTATTATCACCGGTCAACAAAGAGAAGTATCGTATTATGAAAGTTGCCAGGACCAGAGTAACTTAAGAAGCATCTCAGCGCCGGACAACATAACTTAATACTTCACATAGTGCTGGGCTCTATCTCTCGACTGTCCCACTTACATATAAAGACATAAAGGGGATACTTAATTGAGTTTACCGGAATGCTGACAACGTAAGACGATATAACAACATCATATAAGGTCACGAGACGGCAAAGATAAAATCCATTGGTGCTAAGACTAAAAAAAAAAATAACGTAAATATAACGTATAAAAATAACGACGTAATATAAAAATAACGTAAATATATCAATCATAATTGAAAGATTGTGGAGTGCGCAAAGAGGAATTGAAGGAACAAACTCGTATCCAAAAAAAAAAAAAAGTTGATGATATAGAGACACACATCTACAGACGCTATGCTACTAGATCTTGAGACCGAACCAATCTCTATCGATCTTATTGAGAGCGACGGCGAGTTTAAGCAAGAAGAACGGCCGACATACTACGGCAGTACAACGAGGTCCTAAATCCTACAATCGACCAAAGTAGCAACACCATAGTAGTCCTAATGCCTTCCTAACGAGACGATGATCGCAAGCGACATCACACCGAGATAATTTATGTATCTAATAGAATCTAGAGGCCACAGCTCGGAGCAGGAGAATACTATTCGACAAAGCTAGGTTCACCCGAAACCAAGAAAATCATTAAGAACTCAACAATTTTGAGTATGAAAAAGGGAGTGCGGAACAACAATCTTAGTGTTCCAATAAAAACTCCTACAATCTAACTCCCCCTCACATAATGCAGTGATAAGGGCCATCGTCGTCGCTGTCAAGAAAGCTCTCTGCAACGCTGGTAATAAGGAAAGTTCCTTATAACGCAGTGAGCACTGAGAACGGACGGCCACAAGATGGGAAAGGTCGAGGGTACATGAGAGAAGAACCTAGACATACCACGAATTCACTATTTACCGGTTGAATAGTACCCAGTAAGTATCGATGAGAGCGCAGAAGTACAATACACGAAAATTAACAAGGAGTCAACGGCTCCATACACAACCAAATCGAGAAACCAAAACTATACAAGTAGGAAGATATTTTCGATGATACCACAATAATCGATAAACCACAACGAACCGGAATATATTCACACGACACGTCTTTGCACAACAACCGGGGTGCGGTGCCCAGGCCTTATCTGGTCACCCAAGCTTGCTGAGTAAGCCTGGATCGGAAACCGCGCTTCAAAAAGCTTGTGAATGCCCTTCCTGTGCATTGCCAAAAGCCGTGTATCTCCGCAGAAATGTAGCAGAACGTCAGGAATTGTATGTGCTTTGGGCATGACCGTCCGCGCTGAAGCGCTGATTTGGATGTCAAAGTAGGCGGTGTTTGTTGGCTTGAAAAGGATAGAAAAAATGGGTCAAGTTAGGGTGTCTGCTATTTTGAAACGTAGTGATGTGACTGAGGCTAGTTCAGAAGGCGATTTGAGTCCAGTGTTGTGTGGTGGTTGGTGATAGTTGTGTGTGGAGTGGTGGTTGGTGTTGGTTGTGCTTTATTTTATGTGGTTCTTCTCGTTTGGGATAGTTTGGGTGTTGAGTATGTGTGGGTGGGTAGTTGGGTTTGTGTTGTGATGGTTGATGGATTGTTGATGGGAGTGGGTGGTGTTCTGGGGGTGGTGGTGTGGTCGTGAGTGTTGTCTGTATTAGGTTTGTTTGGTTGGTTAGGTGTGGGGCTGTTTAATGTTGTTGTGTGTTGTTTGGTTTTTTGGTGTGTTGTTGTGCTGTGTTTAGGTTCTGTCGTTGGTTTGCGAATGAAATTGTTTGGTGAGGTTTGCGTGGGTTGTGGTTGGGGGTTTGGGTGGTTGTGCTCGTCTGTATTTCAGGTAGATGGTTTGTTTGTGTGTTTGTGATGATTAGTTGGCATTGTCTGGCTATATGGGCCTTGATTGTGTCCTGGTGTTACGTGAGCTTATTGTTGGTGTCGATGTGATATTTGTTAGTATGTGTGGTGATTGTATTAGTGTGTGTATTGTAGTTGGTGGTTGTTGGTTGTTGTGCTTGGTTCGTCAGGTAGATGGTAGGCCTATGGCTGTATCTCCAAAAGTTGACCTGATAGAGCAAAACCAAGGTGATTTTTGGACCTCAGGGAGAGAGCGGTTAAATAATATTTAGTCTAAATTATTGCTGGTAGGATTGGTAAGTCCTGATCGATTTGTTTGGCTGTTACTCGCGTGTAATAATAGTATTATAATTATTTAACTGAATTTCAGCGGCACCTTTATAATAAAATGATGTATTAAAATGCCAAATTAATTTGCAACTATAATACCGTATATATAATATCATTCCATTTCAGTAGTTATCTATAAGTATTAATTAGTATATTGCTCTTTGAATGCTTGATTGGTTCCTGCTACTCCCCAAAGGAATGTAGGATTCCTGTTACCCACAAAAGGAGTGCAGGGTTCCTGCTACCCCAAAATGAGTGTAGCTTTTACAGAACAGCAGTAGCAAAAACAAGACTGACAGCAGGAAACGCTAATCCCATTGATTCTTTCTGATCTTTCTGCAACACTGTTTGTAGGTATTAAAACATTTTTCCGTTGACTCATTGAAGAGAAAAAAGGAGATGGAGGAGATGCGATGATGATGTTGTCTGTCTGAAAAACAAAACTATCATAATTATTATGTGTATAATATAATATATATTATAGTATATATATTTATTATATTATATATGGTTTATATAATATTATTATTGGTGTATGTATGTATGGGTATAGTAGTGTATTATTATATATGTAGATAATATTATATATAGTAGTTTAGTTGTTAGTAATGTAAGTAGGTTATTATTTATATGTATATATATATTTATATTTAATTATATATTATAATTAGTAGTATATATATATATAATATAATAATATGTTGTTTATATATGTATTTATATATTATGTATATATTATTTATAGGTATAATTATTATATTATTATTAATATATTATATATTATTAGTTGTATATATATTTTATTTTATTGAGGTTAGTTTAGTTTATGGGGGTGTGTAGTGTATGGGTCGTAAGGCAGGATTGGTCATTTAGGGGGCAAGGTTTGGAGGTGGAATGGTATATAGTGTATTTATTATATTATATTATGGATATTTAGTAATATATAATTATATGTATATTTATATTATATATAGTTATTATATATTATATATATTATTACGTTAATATATATATATATATTATCTATATATATATTATATATATATATACAGTGGCGATATCCAAGAATATGTTTTTTCGGGGTGGGGCCAAAACAGAAAATCGTTCTTTATATATTAGTATGTATGTATGTTATTTGTGTGTGTGTTATATATAGTAGTTAAGTATATATATATATTATATTAGGTTGATATAGTATTTGTTTGGATATTGTAGTGTTGAGAGTTTATGTTATATAGGTTATGTATTTTAGGTGTTAGTATTGGATATATATTGATATGATATTAGTTTTATATATATAGTAGTGGTAGTAGTGAGTTAGGTATTTTGTATTGGATATTGGTGATGTAGTATAGTGCGTATATAGAAAGTGGAAGGAAAAATATTGAGAAGTGTTCCTGATAGAAAGTTGAAAATCCATTTATTTTTCATGCAAATTTTATGAAAATCATCTTTACTAAAGTTGTGTACATTGTTGAATTTGCTGGTTGGCTGGGATCGTAGTGAGAGTGAGTCTGAAGTCTTGAGAGGGTTTGAAGCATCGTTTCAATTTTCTGATTGTGGGGCCATATTTTTTCGAGTGTATTTTACCTGTTAGGGCAAGTCCTAATATAGGTCCTTTCTTCTCTAATAGTATTTCTTCAAGTAGGTTTGTCAGGAAGTTCTTATTGTTGTGATAAAGGCTCTTCTTGGTCTACTGCATTAATTAGACAGCGGTGTGTGTTGTATTGAAAATTGCCAGTTTGTGGTCAACATTAGTATAGTGATAATATTTTTGAAAATTGTGACTGGCGAACAAGAATACTTGTCCATTGTGTGTCTATTGCTGGTTTTTGGGCGACCTGTGCTGTGATGCTCATTTCAACTTCCATAAATATCATTCTGCTTTTACTAAAATCTTCATTTGGGCTTTGAGATCTTCCTTGTGATAATATATTGACACAATCTTTTGTTATCTTCTCATATGCTAGCAGTCACACATAGTTTCGGTTTGATCAAAATTTGCTCAAATCTCAATTTATAAAGATCATTCAATGCTGAATATTATTAATATCATCGTGGCATGATGGGTAGTAAAAAATGGTGTTGTTTGCGATAAAGTTCTGTGGCGGAAGTAGGTGTTAAGTGTTGTCTGTAGTTTGTTCGAATGTTAATTTGCTTGGTATATGGCATATTTTTCAATAACTTGCAGTGTTCAGAGTTCGAGATCGCTTTTTTACTCACATTCTGTTCAGAGGAAGTTATGCAGGCTGTATAATTCTTATTGGGGTTGCATTTTCCTGATGGTGGTTTCAGTTTAAGTTTTTATGACTAAAGTGGTACTTTACGAGATTTGTTCCTGACAGCGCGAATTTGATTATGTATATAATTGTTAACTTCTTGCACTTTATAGTGGGGTGATTTACGGATATGAGACTTTAAATATTTTTAGTGTTCTGAAAATTTTGCTCTGGGGGGGGCAATGGCCCCCCCCTCCTCTAAATACGGGTCCATCGGTTTGTATATTATTTTATTATATTATTATATATGTTATAGTATATGTATTAGTTATTGATATTATGTATATGTTGAGGTTATATATATATGTATTGTATTATTATGTTATTATAGTGTATTAGTATTATGATATTAGGTGTTATTATTGTTTTGTATGATAGTGATGAGTTATTTAGTATTATTGATGGTGTTATATTTTGTATATATTATGATGTACGTTATTTTAAAATATTGTTTATGTATTTTGATATATTTGTTATATATATTTTATGTATGGTAATTGGGTCGTCTTTAAGTAATTGTTGGTCGTGTATTTAGTTTCGTTGGTGGGCTTTTATTTTCTGCAGTTTGCTTTAGTGTTGTTTGGTCTGCAGCTGAGGTTATGATGTTAAGCTGTAGTCGCTGCTTCCGAGATTGATTTAGACACTGCAGCCGCCAAAGGTGTGTGTTGTCTTGATCGATCGTTGACTGAAAGGTTTGTCTAATGCGAGAGAGATTATAATAAATCGTAAGAAATGCTAGCTCTATTAAATAGCGACAAAAGACTTGAGTATGCTATTATAGGTGTCAATTGTGGAATTATACGAAAAGGCACAGCATTTATGAGTAACTTTATGGGAAATAAGATAATATAAATGTTGAATAGAGTTAAACTACTATCATATTCTATCGATGTGAATGATATTTGTTATTATATTTGACACGAAGGTATATTATACGATAAAGCTACGTCAAATTTCTTGTTAAAATTACTGATCGAGTCTTGGCTCAATACATTGTAAGAAGTTCAATTGAGATATTATTTATTGTTGAGCAATCAATGGGTAGTTAATTTTTAGAGAGGAGGAGTAGAGTAGTCTTCGACGTCACCTAACAGCCCGATGATATATAAAGATAATTATTGTGAAATATTAAATTATAGAAAGAAAAGAAGTATAGATTGAAATAATGTTAAAGTTTTGCTATTATGAGAATATATAATTATAATAAGAGTATTGTCGTATATATATAGAAGTTATTATATTAGAAGTGTAGAAATAATTTATTATATAGTGTAGTATAATTTAATGATTAATTAATATAGTATGAATAATAATGTATGTCAGCTCGCTTGTGTGTGTGATTTAATAGGTAGTATTTAGTAAAATTTAAATTGTTAGTAATAAAATTAGTAATAATATTTATTATTATTAGAGTGGTTGAATAGTGAAAGAATGTAGAGAGATTATAATTTTATGGTATATATTATAAAATTAATATATGATAAATTAGAGTGTAATACGACAGATACACGATAAGTGAGAGCTTCTCCAATCGGTGTGGGTACAGGGTTAATTAGATTAGCGCCAGAAAGGTTGAGTAAGGGAAATAAGGATATAATAAAAGAAAGAGCAACAGACTAAAGTTTACAGGAATGAGAAATAGGGAAAAATCGGAAGGTTATTGGAGAGAAAAGACTGAATATCTGAGAGGGTTGCTAAATAGGTGCTTTTGAGATGTGATTGAGATGTTCAATAAATTAACAATAAAATAACTACTACTAAAAAAAAAAGATTACTTATAATTTATCACTTGAATTTGTATGGCTAGCGAAAGTTGTATATGTAGTTTAAGATATTAGAGTGTTTGTTAATTTTGAAAATTCATATATATGATAAGAAAGCATCATTTTTTCGAGTCAACTTATTACTATTTCTAAGATTTGAAAGATAAGTTATATATCAAGAATTTACATAAGTTTGAATTCCAAAACTATATAAAGATACAGCAAATATCTTAAGGAAATATTGTAACAAAGAAGGTACAAAAGCTGTAGTTTTTGAAATAAGATAATATGCGTCGAGAGAGACAAATAAAAGTGAAGATCATCGATTCAGTCATGATGTCAAGGGTGCTGAGAGAGAACTCCCCTTAAATCTTATGATGGTTTGGTTTTGCTTAGTAATATTTCATTATAATATTACGAGTACGGTGTTTTCAGATCTAATTCACTTACAAATATGTCACACCAGGTAATAGTGGAGTATTTCTGATATTGTTACGTCCCTAGGATGTGTTGTTACCCGCGAGATGCATAGTGAGACGGCCGGCGTGCATAGTGTCATGCTGTTGTGGAATCCCATTCAACGTTGCCACCTTAGGTCGTGTTTTCACGAGGACGTATCGTGCTACTACGTGATAAGTGGAAAACTTAGATCGGCTGGCAATGCGGAATGGAGTTATGCGGTACTTGCCTTCGCCATCGGCCCATCGCTATTCTCCTGAGTATTTTTGAAAGAAAACCTGTATAGTCGGGAAGTAAGGTACGTAGATTGTTTTGCCGGGTTCCGAGATTTGCTGGCTGTTCCACGTTAGAGTGAAAATATAAGGAGAACATGAATGGAGGCGAGGCGGGTGATGAATTCCATGCTTATCATTTTGGCAGACGTTTACTAGCATTTACTTTGCCTCACCGACCATACGGGAGACTGTTGTATGGGTCCTCTGTGAGATGTGGTTTCTTGTCGTAGGTGAATGTGATGAGCAGACGTTTTTCCCAGAGCTGTGCGTGGACAGACGTATGAGCCTATCTGTTAGTAGTTAGTGTCGATGGTCAATTCACAACTCCAGTAGGAAGCTAGGTTACCATTGTGGGTATGCATGTGAGTATTAGTTTTCTCAGTGGGCAATCCAGAATGGTCACCAGGTTACCAGATCGAGATTTTTTAGGAATGTATGTGTTGTTGGCGGTGGTGATTGTAACTGGGTTTGGTGTGTCAGGCGTAGATTTTGTCCTCTTCCGGCATAAATTGGGTTCTAAGCTCTGTTTGTTGACCGGGTGCCTGAACTTGTCCATGAGAAATGGCCTTCTTATAATTCCTTCCTGTTGAATGGGTTCGGAGGGCTCCTTGAGGATGTACACCTGTTAAATCTGCCTTCGCTTGTTGTTTAAGCTGGGTGGCTGCCCAGCTCACTTTGCCAGAGACACAGACACCTGGCTTAGTACTAACTATACTGACCTAGCCTTCACGTTAGCCGGACCTCACACCGTTGGACTTCTTTGCCTGGGGCGCAATCAAAGTGGTCGTATACGCTACCTAAAGAATTTAAATGACCAAATCCTAAAACAGGAATAAATTATTCTACTTATTACTATACCATCATAGCCTTCTCTAACCTTCTCGAGCATGATGAGGGCGTCTATCCCATCAATGTCTTCTTTTTATTTTATCATTAGTAATATTGGAGTATCTTTATCTTCAAAATACTCATATTTATAAAGCACATTAACAGCTCACTATATCAGTCTTGCAAAAGGTATAGATGTCACTAACATTGCGGCCAAAAATAAAATCTCTCGATAAAATAACAAATAATTTAGTGAAACTCTGATGCAGAAATGCTCTAATTTGGAGACATGAAAGCCAGAAAATATATCATTTCTTCTAATCTACTCTATCGACTATCTATCAACTCACCAGAGGTGTTTCATGGTAATTCCTCTCATTAGCGAGTTTGATGACTATATACCATCAAGGGTTTAAAGCATATATCACTTATAATATATATATAAATTAATATAATATATATATATATATTTATTAATGTTTACATATTTCTCAAATTTAAGAAGTATATTTTAAATATAAATAATTATAATATAATTATATTAAATATTATATATATATATAATAATCATGCCTTTAGGAATAGCCCCTGAGCTTCATCACCCCCCCTTACGAGCAGCGGTACGAGACCCCTAGAGATTAATTGTGTCCACCTAAACTACTAGGCTGTCCCTAAGTATAATATATGTTCAGTATCTATAAACGAACTGTATCGAAGTAACTTCTGTAATGTTATTCGATGTACCTATATCAGGCGAGTACATATTCAGTATTATTATAATAATGTATTAGCGAATATTTGGTTCCGTCAACCATTATATGAGGATTCAGTTGGAGACTGCACGGAGTGCAAAATATTTGATCAGACACATTTTGTACGTTGGCGTTATTGGTAGCATATATGGTAAGTTGATATTTAGATATTTAAAATTATTAAACCTTACTAGGCAGTTGTGATCATCAACATATATATAGTAAGCTGAGCGAGGAAATAGACCATATAAACTTTGATTTTGATTGTCCACACACCAACACCACCATCCGCATGAACACAACACACTAATAACATACTAATATTATATATATAGTATATATATATATATATATATATACACATACTACCACTAACACTATCACACAACATACTAACACTATATATTAACACTAACTACACTCATATACATAATCAACTAACTAACACACATACTACAACTTACAAATATACCTTAAGTATACTACAACCAAAACACTAATACTCACACTAACAAACCTAACTCACATAAATATACCATCACTATAACACACATATATATATATACATATAATATAATTAATATAATTATATTTATATATTAATATATATATATATATACTATATATATATATATTAATTTATATAATATATAATATATATATAATATTATATATAATATACTATATTTATATATATATATATACTAAAGAGTAATATATATATATATATATATATAATTCTATTATATTATTTATATATATATATATAATATATAATGATAATTAACGGTTATAATTCCAATATATACTATACATTCAGAGTTATAGTATAATTTTCGCGTGAACTATTATCTAGTTACCTCAAAACTAAAAATTATTTAATTTATAATTAGGTATGAATGTTCCTATATATACCCTCTGAGACCGCTAAGAAGCTTGAAACTCTGTAAACACTATAAGTTCATCATTCACGTCTAGGTTGTAGTTGAAAGCTATAATATCTTAGAATAGGTTAGTATAATTAACATACGCTCACAAATGGCTCGGCACGTCAATCACCCACACTAATAAAAACTACATTATAATTTCACACCTATATGGTAGAATTCCAATTTTCAAAACGATATAGTATTCACTCACAAAGTTACTACAGTTTGTTTTAAATGATTTAAAAAATAATATATAATATAATAATAATTATAATATTATTAAATAATAATTAAATTATATTAGGAAAGCTGTACAATTATGCAATATATTAAAACATTAATACACATGCTACAGATATATATATATATATATATATAAATTATTAATTAATAATAATTAATAATATATATAATATATAGTATCATTATATATAAATATTATGCATCTTTATCATATATTATTATATATTATTATATTTATTTAATTATATATTATTTAATTTATTAAATTATATTTTATTATTATTATTTTAAAATTACTTTAATTTATTTTGATTACATTAAATAGCCTTATATATTATTATATAATTAATATAATATTATTATCATTAAAATATGTTTATAGATTTCTCGTTTATTCACTCAGAGTATCTTGACATTCTTATGTTTTACTATTTTTAAATATATTGATATTTTACTTACAAACATATTTCATAATTTTATATTTTTACTGAGGATAACATATTATATATTTTTAATTATTTCTCTCTAACAGTTCTATCCTACCCTAAGCTTATCTATCATCTGGATTAATTTATTGACAGTAAATTATCTTTAATCTATATGAATCTAAGATTATTATTATATGAACTTGAGTTAATATATAATACCTAATCGAAATGACTTTTCTGCTCAAATGCATAAAAATGTTATTAAAATAATAAAAATATATAAATTTTTATTTTATTTTATACTACATTAATTCTCATACTTGAGACTTTCTTGTGTCAGGTTATAGCAAGAAGAGTATACTTATATACTTATTAATTCTTCTAACAGGTAGACGAGCATATATATATAGAGTCATATATTTATAGCTTCAGCCACATTCTCGTAGTTAGAGACGCTAGTTTATTTTATTTATTTTTTTTTTTCTATTTCTTTGTATGAATCTTTTTTTTTTTGTATTAATTTTAATATTATGTTTGTATATGGAATATAGTTTAGTATTTATAAAATAAAAGCTCTTCCTCACCACGGAGAGGTAAAGTAATTATCTTTTATTTCTATATTTCATGTAAAAAGTTTATTTACAAAAGTTTTCTTCTGTAAAGTGTAAAAAAAAATCTTTAACAAATTTTGAAAACTTTTTTATATTTAGATCTTATTGAGCTGGTACAAAACTAAAAGGATAATATGAAAGAAAGGCACATCTCCTTTGAATTTTGCGCAAGGAATGGCTTTTTGTTTTAACACGTTCACTAAAAGACTGATCTATCTTGAAAATGCAAACTTTCCTCTTGGGGAATTTTTTATATTTGGCACAACATTTGATCAAACTGTAAATGTGTAGTATAATACTGTATATTCAAAAACGTTTGCTAATCTATTCATTTTCGAAATAGGCATCTACTCTTTTTAATCCTTTGATCCTTTAATTTCCCTTACAATTTTCTCCGCTTTCACTCTCGGCTATTATGTGTCTTTGAGTGAATCGCCGTAGGCTAGTGGCGTTCTGGACATGGGCGAGACAAAAAAAAAAAAAAAAAATTCGTCCTACTCATACTTGTTAAAAGCCACAGTGACTTTTTATACTTTGTCTCCTAACAATCGACATCCTTTTGTGGCTATTTATAAGAGAGAACAAGGGTATATATCAATAATAAATACTCAACACATAAAGCAGAATATCACAAACAGAAATCTTACCACTTCAGTGAAGAACATTCAGGGTGTTTTAATCTATGGATGTCACGTCTTGTAACAGATACGGCATGCTCATTCCCTGGTATGTTGAGCATATGAAGCTTGAAGGGTATTACTTATTTCCCGAGAGAAGATTGTATATTTTCAAATAGCATAGTTCTCTGAATATTAATATATTGGTATCTAGATAATAAAATATATTTAAATAACTCTTAAAAAAATTTCCTATATATATATAATATTAAATATATAATATATATATATATATATAATATATATAATATATAATATAATATATATATTATTATATTATATATATTATAATTATAATATTATAATATTAGTATATATAATATATGTTAGCCATTATATAAGTAGTATTATATCTAGTGTATAGTGTATGTATGATTGTGTTAGTGTTTGTGTGTGTGGTTTAATCAGAGAGTTTGGGTTCTATGTAACGCGTGAAAAATGTTAAATCGTCCTATAATAACTCTGTTTAACCACGTTTGTATACTGCTGGTATCACGGTTTGAGTGCGGAAAAGAGAGCTAACCTGTGAGCGTCTTTACGGCACAGTTTATAACATGCTACACTCTTTCTATATTTCTAAGTTTAAGATCTCTCAGACGTCATTTTAAGTGTATTACAGAGAGATATATATTAATACGATTCTCGAACCAATATGGCTGATGTCAAGAGATTCCGGTAATTTACCAGCTAGTCTTTTATCATGTACGTTTATAATTCTATGAGTGTTATTTTTTTCCATGATTTTCGATTTTCTAGAGATGATCAGATAGAAACTCATTTTATTGTATTCCAAATAGGTGCCGTGCAAGCTAGTTACTCTCTCAATGTGTATGCTTTCACAAATGAGTTATTTATTCTTACAACGGTTATATGATCGTCTTGTCGATTAGTATATGTTTAATACTATGTTCTTTTCTTGTATTGTACTGTATTTGCTTCATTGTCTTGTGTGGTTAACGCTGGATAAGTAACAGGGTTGAATATTTGGTTCTCGAGGCTTTCTGACGTCCCCATAGTTTTTTTGGACTCATCTGCTTTTGCGGGGAGATGTTATACTAAATTTACTTGAATTTATTCAGAGTACTTGATGTTCTCTTTGTACCTAGCTTAGAAATATTGAAAACCAGAAGCACTAAGTAATACAATTTGTTTGACACTTTCTTTTTTTATACGTTTGTTATTTCCGGTTTGTTCCTTTCTGTGTCTGTAGGTTATTCTTGGTCACGAAATTTATTTAAGATATTTTTCAAAACCCATGTTTTGACATTTTTACGATAGGATTACCTATTTCCAGAAGTTGTTGTTTTTGGTAAAGGGTGTACTTTCAAACTTAAGAAAAGTATGGCATTAGATTAAGTCCCATCACTAGCAACAAGTAGTCATTTAGTTGTTTTTTTTTTTTTTCAATTTTTAAGAGGTTTTGTGCTCAGCGTTGTGTGCTCAAATTTCCCATGTGCACCAGTGATTTTTTGATTTTGATAAAGTGGATGTGTGTGTGTGATAAGTTGTGTGTATATGGTGTGTGATATAGTGGATTTGAGTGTTTGTTCCGGTTAATACGAGCGAAGTATGAATGTGATAATTTTCAGAGCATATGTGATCAGGGGAGATGTACATTTTTTATTTTGTGTGCTTTTAGATTATTTTGCTTGGTATAGTTCATTAGTAATGGATTTTGTTCTTAGAACGAATTTTCAAAAAACATTCTTGCTCAATTTGTGCCTTAAATTATTATGCTATTCTCAATTTATTAATATTCTATAATTATTTAAATATATTCCTACAGAGGTGGAAAACAAAGATCATTATGCACCGTACTTTTATAGAAAGCTCCTGGAAATCTTTATGTATGTTGAATACGAGAAAATGAGTAAAATATTATACAGAGTATATTCCACTATCAATTTTCCTCAACTTTCCAATAGAGAATTCAACAGGTTTGAACAAACGTCTGAGAGAGTAAGCCTCTGAAAGGCTAATTTGTGTGGCTTTATTCACTATGCTCTCTGAATAAAATCGAAAATCTTCACGCAGCTCTTTCTATCAGTCGCGCCGACACAGCAATCTGCATTTTTATATAAGCACATATGATTAATTTTTTTTTGCTCATCACTCCTGAGAAGAAATTTCTGTCTTTCAAACACATTACAAAAAATTCTCTTTTTTTTTTAATTTCGTAACCATATGAGCTATACCTCCCACCAACCTAAATCGCCAACTCACTACCAAAGACCAATTGTGAGTGGCCTTTAGTCACAAACAACTTAATGCACATCTCTTCGCAGCGCACACTGGTGCGCGTGACACACACGTGCGAGTCCACGGTTGCCGAACAGGAAAAAAATTATCCCAATATGCTCCGGCTCCGGCTCCTCATTCCTGAAAAATCAAAAAAAAGTGGGTTTGGTAAAATTTGGTCCATTATGCTTGAGTGCACAATAAAACGAATACCAAACGAGATATAAAACAAATGTGCTATTATGCTAGGTACATCGGACTTTCTCTATGCATAAATTTTCAAGTTTAAAGTCATTCCACAAAACACAAATATCTGGAAAGTGATGAGTACGAAATGCTCATACATGGATTTAACAAAATTAGAGACCAATTCCTCGAGAACGATGACTCGATTCACAAAGAACCATCTCAGAAACAACTGTGTTGATGCGAGGCAACACATTAAGCTTAGCAGTCAGGTTGTTACTAAGGTCCAATCACGAGCTTATGATGAGATTTATTAGAATTGATCGTCCCCTGTTCTTCTCACCGCGTGCGCGATTAAAATTGGGCGTTCGAAATGCGAGCCCATAATATTAGGATCTTCCGCCGTTGACAAGAAAAATTGTAACTAGTGAATTATGATTTGGGAACCTGATTATTTCAAAACTGAGGTCATTAAACAATCTTTTCAGTCATCGTGTACTAAATGAACCTAGTCCCGATCTTATTAACGTGAACTACTCGAAAATCTCATATAATGACAAAGGGCAAGAAAGAAGTAAGGACCCCTAATAGAGGCGTTTGTTAAATTTATATAAAACAATTATTAAACAAATTTTTGTATTTAGAACTGTACCTTATATAATCCTCTCCAAATTATTTTACAATAACATACCTATTAAGTATTAATTATAGAGAAAAATTATTAATGACGCGAGCAATTGGAATGTATTTCTTTGGAAGTCGGCATAATAGCTACTTATGGTCTGAACTAGTCACAGCCTCCTAATAATTAAAGTTTAGTGTTTTCTTGATAGGCCTTAATACACTCACTTTTTTCATTTCCACCCGGGAAAGATGGAATATTTTTATTTATTTATTATTATTATTATCTATTGAACATTATTATTAAAGTATTTATATATTATTGATTATTTATAATTAATATATTATTACTCCACCTATTAAAATTATATGATTTAATTAATTATTATATTTAATTTATAATTATTTATTTATAAATATTTAATTATTATTAATATTATTATTATAACTATTAATTATATTATTATTATTAATTATTATTTAATATTAAATTTATATTATTATTTATTTAAATTAATTATTATTATTAATTATTAAATTAATAATTATTTATTATATATTATTATATTAATTATTATTTATTATATATTATTTATTTCTTGCAATTTTTATGAAATATAATTTTATAAATAAAATAATTATATTAAATATACACTATCTAATTATTACATAACATATTTTAGAAGAATCGAGATTACGTTACTTCACGTACTCATTCTTTTACAGATAATAACGCTTTAAAATGATTACGTCTCAGTTATATTTAATTTAATTTAACGATTAAGGATTAACGGCGTTTACTTTCTCATTAACGGTGCCCACATTTTGAAGGTATATATTAATATATAAAATTATTATATTATATATATATATTATTTCAGGGTTTCTGAATATAAACCTAATGTATAAATGTATACCCGGACAAACCCTGGAGACCTTAGATATAATCAATTACTAGTACTGTGTACTATGGTAAAATATATAATATAGTAGTTAATATGAACACTAATTAAAGGTCTGGTAAATGCAAACGGTTGAAAGATATACCCAACATAACTCCCTGATTGTGACTAAAGTGTATAGTATATATTGAAAGCCTACTGTATAATACTAACTTACTCAATAACTCTATTGTGATAGAAGTGTGGGGCCTATTATCTCTTTACAAATCACTTGTCACATAATTACCTACTAACAATTAGTTTAATATTAACATTATTTTACCCCTCACACACAGCTACTATGTTATGGTCCAGATTTCACATACTGTTATTATGATCGGCAAATTACTTTATTGCAGCTATTTACAACCTCACTGAGTAAATATATAATAAATATATACAGAGTGAACGGCTCTATCAGTATATGAGTAGTCAACTCCTGGAAAATTTTTCTAAAACATGACCTCGAGGGATTCACCCTGTGCATGTTTGATTGGCAACTCTTGAGCATCAAAGTTTAATGTGTGAGAAGATTTTCCAATAGTCACCTTGAAGATTCCAGTTTTTAAATCTTCTGTTTCCATACTGAATCAATATTTATTCTATTATTTTAAAATTCATGTCCTACTCTTAATTAAATAATTATCTCACTCATATGAAGATTATCCTTGAATTGGATAAAATAGTAATAAAATTAATAATGCACAAATAAATAATATTAAGGAATTTCGGTTCTATAAATATGATATTATAAGTCATCATCACAGAAGGCTGACTACCTTAACACCATCCGGGCTGCATATTCGAGCTAATTACACGAGTTATTAGAAATACTAACGATCGATCTTATAACAAGTAAAATTAATCCGTTAAGAATATACGTATAAAAATTCTTTATTATAGGGGCTCTATTTCAAATTATACCATATGAATAGAAAATTATTGCTAATATTGAAGATATACAGATTTTGGTTTTATGCTTAAACAAAAAGTGTAACTGGAATATTCTCAATCAGTAATGCCTATTTCTTACATCTATTATAAAGGGTGACAGCTCGGGCATCTCCGAAATAGCCTTCGAGTGAACTTGACATTCGATGAATTTTTATAAATTTTTCGCAAGTTCTTGTTTTCTCCTATACACACCCAATAGGAAAACTTCAGAAAAAAATACATTTAAAAATAAACCTTAATTTTTAGTTTAAGATACATAAAAGCTTAAAAAAATTATATATTTTAAATTCAAAATTACCAGCATCTGGCCTTTGGGGAATCTTTTACTCTAAATTTACTAATATAAATTAATAAATATAATAATTTTATAACAAATCAAATATTTAATATAAAAAAAAATATAATAAACAAAATTTAATCAGCTTAATAAAGGAAATATTAAATTTATTAATAATTAATAAAAATAAAGTAATAATAATAAAAGATAATGAAATTAACAACAATATAAGTAGGAGTTAACCCATCGATAATCAATTTTAAAATTAATAAGAAAAATAATCAAAATAGCAATTTAACTCAAGGCTGCATTCTGAATATTATTAAGAAATTATTATAATCAATTATATATATTATATTTATATATAATATATATATTATTATAATATATTAATATAATATATTATTTTTCTCTTATATATATATATATATTAATATATATATATACTATAATTATATAAATAATATATATATATAATATATATATTAATATATATATATAATATTAATAAAATAATATATTAATTAATATATATTAATTATATTAAATTATATACTTATATTAAATCTATATATATATATATTTGTATATATATAATATATTATAATTAAATTATAATATATTAATATAAATAATTAAATATCTTATAATATATATAATATATATATATTAAATATTATAATATATATATATATATATATATATATAATTATTATTATTATTATATATATATATATATATTATATTAATATATATAATATATATATTCATACTTATTAAATATATATATATTATATATATATAATATATATATATATATATATATAATATATATATATAAAGAACGATAAAGATGAGAAAGAGAGAGAGATGAGAGAGAGAGAGAGAGATAGAAGAGAGAGAGAGAGAGAGAGAGAGAGAGAGAGAGAAGAGAGAGAGATAGCACACGAAGTGTTAAAAGTTACTGGAATGATCGCAAATATAAATATATATATATAATTTATATTATATATATATATATATATATTATATTATTATATATATATTATATATATATACTAATTATTATATATATTATATATATATTATATATATATATATAATATAATTTATTAAATATATATATAATATAATATATAAATATAATTATTAATAATATAATATTATTATATATAATATATTAATTATATAAATATATATATATCTATATATTAATAAATATAATATATATATATATATATATATATATATATATTAATATAATATAATATATATATATTAAATTATAGTACATATTAATATTAATATTATATTATATATATATAATATTATATATATATATATATATATATATTATTATATATATATTATATTATATAATATTACTATATATATTAATATATATATATATATATATTAACTTATAATATATATATAACTATATATAATATATAATTATATAATATATATATATATATATTAATATATATATATAATATTATATATATTAATATATATATAGTATATAATTATATATATAATATATTTATATTAATATATGTAAGTACGGAGGGTATTAACCGTTCACCTTCACTATTCGTTGGAGTATTCTAATCGTGATGCCTTTTTTTGAGACTATTTTATTAAGTTTTTATAGAGTCTCTGTGTGCTTCTTGATATTGTCAACCCGCTATTCTGGTAGAAGGGTGCGCCAGACGGCTAATGACTGAGGTCAGCAAACACCTGTCCAGTCACCACGTACCTCCACCCTATTTTTTGACACACGCGCTTTAGGAATCTTAGTCATGTTTTTATGAATTTGGCCTGAGAAATTGTCACTCTTGACCGCTCTATTGATAATTTAGTTAACCTTAATTGGGGTGGTTCTCCCTTTTGAATTTACACTGGGTATTCGTCGATGCTCTTATTTGACCATTCTTATAAAGGTCCTGTCAGATGGAGGTATTGTTGGAGCTGTAAATCAAATGTAAACGCAGTCAGTTACTGAGCCCGCCCTATCTTAGGGTTAGAGTTAAATGATGCTACACATGAAGTTTATGTACTGATACCTGTCCTGTATGTGATCTCATCCTAAACTTATTTTCCTCCGGAGCACTTACACACCTACCCCACACACACACACGCACTAAAACACACCCGTACACAAACAGAACACTTCACACACATGACTACATTCGTACAAACACACACACATTACCTAGACGCCCACACCCGGTCATGACTAACACGACTTAATTACCAACGTCCATTATTTTGCCTGAATCATTAGCGTTCTATTATATTTGACTCTTTGTATTGTTACGATAAGTTTAAAGGATTAATTTTGTATCAAGATTGATTAAGCAGACGATTTATTTTTCACTAGTTAGATAAGCCGTTATAAACCATCTTAATTTTTGATAGTTTCCATTTATTGTTACTACTGGATTTCAGTCGCCTGTTTTCTTAAAAGTTCATAGAATATAAGACTGAAGAATAGGGAACTAGGAGGGGGAGTTACGGCATGGTGGGTGAAGGAGTTCCCTTGGGGGCAAGGGGGAACGGAGCGAAGGGAAATATTACACCGAAAAAGTTAATATTTTAATCATTCATCTATAATGCACATGTGTACATGGATGTAACGCTTGAATCATATGTTTTTATTTTATGAGTTGATAACATGTTATGTTAATGATGACTGACAAATAACGCGTTAAAACGCATAAAACTTTTAAGGATGTGGTTATGTTTTGCAGAGTCGCCAAGTAAGGGACTAGTGTTTGCACCCTCTTCCAGATCCTAGGTAGTAATTGGCTAGAACAGTTCCTCTAATAGAATGGGGATATGCCCGTAAAGCGAAAACATTAAAGAAATCTTTTAATAATACATTTAATATTACTCTTTAAAAGCTTATTGCAAAAAAAACTCATAAGAATTTCACTATCTAAC
>JABUQX010073227.1:65000-85194 GCA_015478945.1 Trachelipus rathkii
TTTATTAAATTTGGATGTAACATTTTAAAATAGAAAATAATTTTAAAAATGTGTGACATTGGAAAATGAAATTGAACATTCTAGAAATATTTTTCAACATTTTGGGTTATATAAACGAAAGTGTATCGTTACTTTTTAATAAAATTTAAGCTATAATTATAAGTCAAATTGCTGTATTAACTTTAACTTTCACAAAACAAGATTTTTGTAAATAGAAAGCATTGAATATATACCAAATCTGCTCTTGTGATTAGAACTCTTGACAAAATAAGTATCCTTAAATTATGTACTGAATATTGAGTCAGCTGTAACTACGTTATTGCTACTTACATACAAAAGGAAAAACTGATTATCATGATTAAAACAAAGTAAATTTCACAGCTTGTAAATTATTTCTGTAAAGGGAGAATTATGTTTGCCAATATCTCATATGCTTTATTTTTTTTAAACTTTTACACACTAAATTTTTTCCATATAAATCTGGTTTTTTTTTTCCGTTTTATAATTAAAAAAATTAAAAAACAAAGCTCAAAGATAACAAAAATTTAATAGTTTATATGAACATCTGCGCAAGATTCATTATATTGCGTCCCGCTTAAGCTGATCCAAGACATCAAAAACTGCAGCTACGATTTTCAATTAAAAGGGCATGAGTTCACAGGTGATTGATAATTTGAATTCCATTCACAAAACTTGCTGGAATGCCACAAAAGTCTTTCAATCAGAAAAAAAACTAGTGCGGAGTCGGATACTAATTAACTGTTTTTGATTCAAACAAAACTGTCAAAACTAAATTCCTTTCTTTACCAAAATATTTTATTAATCGACATTACAAAATAAAGATTGAAAGAAGAATGCTTATTTTCTCCTAAAGTCGTGAAACAAAGATGCGTGTATTTTTTTTTTCAAGCAGAGAAGAAATTGATTTATTATCATGATTTGAATCGATACACCCAAAATTATTAATCCTTTGAATTAAGAAATAGGAAAATATATTATTGATTCCTACATTTGAGATGGAAGATAGGTTTTTTTTTTTTATTTTTTTTCTCTTGTCTTTTTTTTTTTATTTTTTATTTGGCTTTTTTATTGAATTATATATAGTGTTCCCTAACCAATTTTCTCACATATCGAGCATCGTTGTATCCATTTACATCTATCACTTATCATTGAGTCTAGGAAAGATAGAAAGCGAAAAACTCCACAATCCAAAATTTAATAATACACTACGAGAGGAAGAGTTGACTGGCAATATTCAGTCCAGAAAAATCAAAAGGAGAACGTGAGTATGAATACACACTCTATTATGGAATAGAGTCTAATGCAAGATACTGCTCTTTGCAAAATTCTACAAACCACATGAAAAATAGTAAGAATCATTAAAACGCCTAGATTCTGGCATATATGTTATACGGCTATTTAGCTCAGAAACTTTTTTGCTAAATACCTACATTTTATTATATATATATAGTATATTATATATATATATATATATATATATATATTAATATATATATATAATTAATATATATAATAATTATATATATATATATTATTAATAGCATAAGTATATTATATTACTTCATATATAATATTAATATTATAATATATATATAAAATGGACATTATAAAAGAGGTTGACTCCGTTTTAATATCTAGGTTAGGTTAGGTTATAGTTACCCTATTTGATTATGTAATTTTTCAACTCTTACATATTATTGAAATTACGTTACATTTTTTATAGATTTTCGTTCCTGGAGTCAACCTACTTATAAAAAGCCTAATAAATAATAATATAAATATTATATATATATATTAATATAATATAGTATAATATTTTTTTCTAAAAGAGAGGAGACAATATGAAATATAATTATTATGAGTAAAAATTATGGAAAATTTATTTATTTTATTTAATTTAATTAATAAACTTACTGCTTAACCAATAGATATTTAATTAAAATTATATAAAAATTATTTAATTCACTTATATATATATTAATTTAGATAATTAAATATCAGTGTGACATTAGTTTTAAAAGGGTAGTCATGCTAGTTTTAATCATAAAACCAAGACAAAGTTTTGGAATCAAATTAATAAATTTTTGAAAAAATAAACTCACATAACTATCAAAATATTATATACAAAAATGTTATAATATATATCTAAGAATCACACTATAAAGATAAATAATATTAAAAATTAAAAACTATTTCATGAAATTAGCTAATAATATACTGAAAATAATATGATGTAATATGTATGTTTTGCACTGCGCAATTTATAACTTGTCTACTTAATAAGTACGACGTTAACTAATGGAAATATAAATATTTACCTTACATATTTATAAATTAAATATTTAAAAACAGTTTATCAGTATGTTGCAGTTTGGCTTTGCCTAATAAAATTGGGATATTTTTTTTTTTTAAAATTTTCTCTTTGGAAACCGCCCTTATATTTTATCCAGTGGTGATAGGGTGCCTTCTGAAAACAATGATTCTTCATTGTCATAATCTATTTCTTCCTTAAATGAAACCAAAAGTAATATTATTGATAATAATAATAAATTAAAAATCAGGAATAATTTAGGATTAAAGAAATAAGTATTCTATAATATATATATAATTATATATAATACTCATGAATTATATATGAATAACAAGTCAAAATTAAGGCGTCACTAACAAAATTTATTTATAATATACCAAAATATCTACTAAGAAGAAGGATTAGATAAAAAGCAAAAAGTTATGCTAATATGATACTAACAAATATGCTGAATGGATAGAGTAATCAGATATAGAAATGAGTTACGGTAATAGGCAAAATATGAAGGTACTATTGCAAATAATGATATTGGATATAAGGGCTAACCAGAAAAGAGCTAACCAGAAAGAATATTTAAGTAGAAAAACTCCGAGTAATAGGATAGATAAGCTGCAAGCAATTATAAAGGTCCAGTCTCTGCAGTAGAAAACTCAAAACACTAAAAGGCATAATAAGTGTATACGACCAACAAAAAAACTAGACATAGCTTTGCACCCCAAATGTTAAAATTCTGAGCAAAATAAAAGCTTAAAGTTTTTAGAGTGTATATGCTGGACAAGGTCGAGTTTAAGGCTAATAAGCAATAGCAATTTTAGATAGAAAAACAAAGAAAATAATCAGTTATCATATAAAGTTATATATATATATATATATATTATATAGTATATATATATAGATATATATATATATATATAATTATAAAATATATATATATATATACCTATATTGGTTCTCCTTGTAATTCTTCAAAACCATAAGGTTTATCTTAAGAAAACTAAAACTTATGGAATTCAGCGTATGAAAAATTGTATAAAAAAAAATTGAACTTTTTTTTTTTAACTAAAAGAATACGCCAGGGTAAACCGCAAAGATGCAAGAGTCGGGGATCTCTCGGCTCTGGGGACGACGGGGGGGGGACTTCGTCCACCCCTCTGTCCCCCGTCGGGTCGAGCCCCCTAAAAAAAAAAAAAAAATATACAGCATATGCGAATAATATGTTATTAGCATATAAAAAAAAAAAATCCCTTTTTTCATATAAAATTCATCACGCTGATTCCAGTAATATGTATTAGTATTGTACCAATCTAGTTTAGAAGAATTTAAAAAAAAAAAAAAAATTCCATACAACTTTCAATATGGTGATGCCCATTTTTATGCTATATTGGTGGTGTGCCCATTGACAAATCTTACGTTTTAGAGAGCATTACACATTTGTCCGGAGTAGGCGGCTTTCTTATTAGTTGGGCTTATTATATTAATATTTCATCCATATAAGAGATTGGAATTAATGGGATAGATAAGAATATAAGGGAAAATAACTCATTAAATATGAGGTTATATGGATATATTATTATGATATATAAGTATATTATATAATGAATATTATAAAAACTTGCAAAATAATAATTTGATAATAATTCAATTAATTATAAAATTAATAATGATAATAAATAAATAAGGGGGGAATAATAGAGCCATGTTATACTATATTATATATATGATAAAATAAACAAGTATTTTATATAATATATTAATTAGTAGGTAGTTTTCATGCAATAGGAGATAATATAAATAAATAACTTCTACCATAATTATGAATAGATATTATTAGAGGATTCCAATATTATTAAAATATAGTGAAGAAATTTAATGATATATTAAATGAGGGGAATTTTATTATAATTATTCTAATATGACCTAATCATTTTTTATAGAAATATGATTCTCTCCGAATTCTGTTATTATCGAGAACAACTCAGCTATGCAGCAGCGAAGAGGGCCCCAGGTTCGAGACTTGTTGAGTTGGAGCTCAGAGAAAGTGTGAAGGCCTATATGCGTCGTATGGCTAGCTCATGAGGTCTTCTGGTCCCCACAAACCTTAACAGCTTTGACGTTAATGAGTACATTTGGTAGCTTGCTTTGCTATGATTTTGGGAAACTTCCGGTATATCGCGATAGGCCTGGCCAAGCAGCCAGGATTAGTAGTTAGGACTTTGGGAACACAAGGACCTTTCCGATGGGGTTCCACTGAAGCATGTTGCGTGAGCTATTTCCTTTAAGTGATATGGATGTAACAGTAGACGCATTCCCCACTGGGGGAGAGTTTTAAAATACCTTTCTTATAACTTCATCAGGACCTATACCTATACATAATTATTCTTATATGAAATTTCCATATAAATATATAAACTATCATATATATAATATTCTCATATATATAATAATATATATTATAATAATAATTTTATTAAGATATTTGGCACAGCCATCTAGAAGAGCCACAATGTCATATACTTCAAAGGGATTACAATTACTAAGTGGGAAAGGAAATACCATTGTTGAATCCTTGCGGTAACATTATAATTGAGGAAAAATAGAAAAAGATCCAATAGCCTACAAGGGAAAGGAAATACATTTTGGAAATCCTTGTAAAATTTTAGTCAGGAAAAAGTAAAAAAAAAAATTGGCTATTTTTTTTTAGGGAGCTTGAGCCGGCGGGGGACATAGTATTGTTTATAATCTAAATTAGTAATTTAATTTAATATTAGGATATATTAATTCTTATAAAATATAGGTTGGTTTATTATACGTTGGTATTTTATATATTTATTATTTAATATATTATTTATTATGTATGATTTATATATTATATTATATTATTATTATTTATCATATATAACTATATATATACATATTATAATCTATAATATAAACATATATATATATATAAAATACGTTTGATAAATAGGTATATATAAATATATAAGGTTGGATATTTATATAATATGATACTATTTATATATATATAAGTTAACAAAATCTTAATTAGTAACAGTTTATTCTCAAAAAAACTAAAGTACTTATAATGATAATAATATAAAATTATAACTATATTTAAGGTCTTAGACAAAAGGTTTAATTACAACGGCGATAGCATGAGGGGCTACTTAGCAGGATGGGGACCGAAAGAAAGCTGAGGGGGGCGAACGTTATTCCAAATACCAGTAGAGGCAGAGAGGGCGGTCAGCAAATATTTTCAACTTTTTTTATCCCTTTGCTCGATCTACTCCAAATTCACAATATAGTTTGGCGGGTTCCCCTACAAATTATAGAACATTTGTAGTTAAGCACGAAGCAAGGCTAAGGAGAGACATAGCTTCACTTTTTATATACTCGATGGGGCACATAAATATTAACCTTTATTCCTATAATCTCTTATAATATTTAACAAGGGATTAAAATATGTAGTTTATGTTTGCGAAAATGTTTTTAATATCATCATATAATTTCACAATTTTATTGTTTAGATATACAAAGATATATAATCAGAAAAGTTACACATTTAGGAATGAAATAATTACCTGTAATTAATTTCTACAGCCTACTCCCAGTAGGCCACCATGTGGTCAGTTGGTTAGTTTCTCAAAACGGAATTAAATTTTCGATTCTACATCCCAGGAGTGTCTTCAACAAGATTTTTTACCACCATGCTGTATAGAGTCTGTCGTGGTTAACCTGTACTCCTTTTCACGGGCTTGCGAACTAGCCAGTTGTTCAGTATAGGGATGATGACTTAAGAATGTCTTCAGTAGTAGGAGTGCTATACTTTGGAGCTAAAATTTGGCCTTGACCTTTTGTGATTGCCCCTTCGAAGAAGGCTTGAATGACGGATGCGCGAGCATCCGTCGTACGGATAGACCCTTATTGGCGTAACCTTAGACTGTCCTTGACCTTTTGCCGATGACCTTGACTGACTTGACCTCGACTATTTTGGACCTTGATTTATTGGCTTGCCAAACGGTTGCGGAGCAAACCGTTGTACGTAATGACACACGATTTTACGCCCCTTTGGTCTTCCATCGGGTCAATTTATGGCCCACGCCTAATTTGGCCTTGATAATTCGCCTTGATAAGGTATCAAGGCCTGAAATTGACGCATATCTTAAAAATTGACTCTTAAAAATTGACCATTGCTTAAAGGGGGTTCATTGGATGCTTTGTAGTGGATATACTAAAGAAGGTTCTTTTCTAAAAATTGTAACTTCAGTAGCGCCACTGGTACCTTGCTCTTGTCTCATGAATCCGTTTGAGGTATCTGTGCTAACATGAGGTTCATGTAGGTATCTGACCTGGTTGGATGCTGTCCTTAACTGTATTTCCATCCCCGCGATGGCAGCACTGCATCCCTCACACACACACTAATGCACACCACACCACACAAAACACAACTACACAACACACACACAGTAGGCACTTATAATTAACAATATCCACGTCATTTATAACCAGTCCTTTAGGCTCTTATACTGAAACAGCACACCTTATGGCTACTGTAATAGCACGACACGTCATCAACTCGAGCTTAGGCTACTTGTACACAGACATACATTCACTCCATACACATACACACACTCACACCCACACGCACACAACTAGGACACTTATACTCACTATGACACTTATACCACTCACTATGTTCACTTATAATCACATTCACTATGACACTTATATACACTTACTAATTTGTGATACCCATAGACACATGTATGTATTTATGCCTAATAGGTCAGCGCTTGCTGTAGTTGGATCACTTATACAACTACTATATGTCTACTTAATACACACTAGCTTACACTTATTTTAACATCTATATACTATTGTCGTATTCTTCACTAAAGTTGATCTCTCTCTGTATGAGAGTGACAGCTATTCTAGCCTAGTCAGATCTTCCATTAGACGATAGAAGTTGTTAATTTGATTTACACCGAAGACACTGTGGAACTTCTTACCTTTTCTAACTATCGTGATTAGTAACAATTTGGGTACACACGAAGACACAACAACTCAAGCCAGTCTCACATTACAGGTTTACACCACTATGATGCGCTTATAACGCACATTTAAATGCGGTTAGGCATAAGACAATTCCTTATGATTGATGGAATAGAATACTTTAATTTTGAATGAATGCCACTCTTTGAAGGGTTTCAATTGATTCTATAAATGATGTTTATGATAATCTATTGATAGCACGTCATTCTATAATGTCATTTGCATTCCATTTTTTGTACGACTCATTGATTTTACATTGAGAGGGAATTCAGTACATATTTTGATGATTCAGTAACATTTTGATAGGGTTCCAATTCACGCGCCTAAGGAGTAATCTAGGGGATGTTCGATTAGCTGTTCTTATGGTCAGATTAGATGAGTTGCCAAGTCTGACAGTGCACATAAGTACAACGAGGCCACTTTGTTTTCAAGCAACTTAGTTCTAGGCTGCCCATTTATGCAAGGCCTAGAATAGCCGTAAATATGGGGTCTACCGCCTAGGTAATATAAGGAGCTTGATGGATTCTATTGGATGTTAGCTGATTACAAGTTCGTAGGATATGCTTTCCTTACTATGAGATAGGCTTTTACTGACACAGTGTATAGAGCCTTTCTACTTACTATATATGACTTAACATATTGATTATGCATAGTTACTAAATTTTATATATTTATTATATTATTTATATAAGAGTTATTACTTATCTAATAATATATAGATATAGCATTAAAAGCTATTTAGATATTATATATAATATATAATATATATATAATAATTTGTAAATGACAATTATTAAAGATAAAATTTAAACTATCAGATTACATCAATACGATATTATTGATGCCTCAACTTTGATGGCTAGATTTGTTGCTCAATATTGATATCTCTTATGGCTTTACACTGGTTTTATTCCGTTTGGATGACTTGATTATATGATACATATTCTAACCTTAATTTCCTCAGCTCCTTTTCGTACCTCAAGATCTAAGAGTAAGACAGATAGGTGAGTATTTGATAGTGTTTCCCTATGTATAAGCGGTCCGACCCAGGACGGCAGCAAGCGCCCTCCACCGCAAAGGATGGTACAATACCCCGGCACTCCAGCAGGTGCGACCAATCCGCGTTTCGCCCGCACTGGCGAGCGCCCAGTCAGGACGACAAGTTTTCGCCGCGTAACCGAAGCGCCGTGCGCCCGCAGTAGCGCTAAATTTTCGGGACGGATACCCGCCCGCCGTTGACGCCCGGGCGCACGGCGGCCTAATATTCCCGCTGCGAACCAAAACAAATATATATCATAATGTAAACTATTCAAAGATTTTCTTTTCAATAAATACTATGAGTCATTCATTTTTATTTCTATACTTAGAACATTTTTACTTTAAAACAGGTTGCGTATCCTAAAACTGAGATAATTACATACAGACGATTCATTTATATATTTTTACTTATACTCTTTTAACTATAATTTTTTAAGATAAATTGTCATTGTAGTAAATAAGCCAGAGTGGAGCTGATATATAAAACTTTTATTTTCTACAATTGTACGAATATTAGTTATTAAAAAATACTTTACAGACCTTAAACGCAGTAAATTCAAGTAAATCAGGTAGAGTATAAATAAAAATTAGGTATGACTTAATTTCATTTAACTATATATATTAGTAATGAATGAGTCTTCTAGTTTGTAATGATTATGTGTTATCGACTGCAACCCTAAGAGTGTATTTGCTTTATAGTTTATACTGCTTTATAACTCTCATTATAATGTATTTTACTGCTTAAATCGTCTATATTATTTATTAACATTACATAGCCCTTCACCTAAAGCAGTAATAATCAAGTCAAATCAATTGAAGGTAGTTACCTGGCAACAAGGGATTGTATAGTTATGCTTATTGTTACCTGTTATATACTGCTTTTTAAACTCATTAAGCTGTTACTTTTTACTGCTTCCTCACTATTATTAACTAAGTTATAATATACCGATTTAAGCAGTAAATCAGTAAATCTAATAGAGGAGTTACATAGCACCATGGGAGTTAGTATGTCTTATATGTTTTACTTGCTTTTATGCTTTAACTCGTACCTGTCTTCACGCTTTACTCATATGTTTTACTGCTTACAATGCTTTATCTCATTATGATTTTACGCTATTTAAACTCATCTATTTTTAACATTGTTTTTTATATTTTGTTTTATACTTTATTTATTTATTTTATTATTAATTTTTATTATTTTCATATTTTAATTTTTAATTTATTTATATTTATTATTATTTTATTTTTATTTTTATATCTTTGTTTTATTTTATTTTTATTTTACTTTTGTTGTAATTTTATTTTTATTATTTCTTTTTATTTTTATCTATTTTTATTATTTATTTTATTTTTATTATATTTTTTTTTTATAGTATAGTCTTAGGGGTTATTTACTCGATGCACTATTGTCTATTATTATTTAAACAACACAACACACACACACACACACACACACGCACTAACACAATCAAACTTAATACAATAACGGCTGCGCGTCGCCACCCTGTTATTTTTAAATTATCAATATAATGATTCTTTTTGTTAATATTAAATTATTTGATAATTTTATTAAAAAATAATTGTATGTAATTTATAAACACGATCATATTTATATTACGCGTTCATTAATACTAAATTATTCAAAGATTCTTTAAAACAACGTCTATAATAAATCTCATAGTCTAATATTCAGTTGAACAAATAGAATGATTTCTTCTTATAAATTGTATAATTTACATTTTTGTTTTTTAAATTGTATAACTATCAAATTTTAAAGGACTTTCGCTTGAAGATTTGTAGAAATAATTGATATGAGTTAATTATTATAATGGCACAGTGGTTTAAAGATCTTAAATACAGTGGAATAATGATTTATTTAATGAACTATTAATACGTTATTAGTTTCATTACAAATATAGGAAACTTTAATTTGATATGAGTTTAAATTACCAAGGTGTGCATGTGGCGATGATGTGAATATAATTATTATACCTGTGTGTGCCTAAATCTGCATGGAAGATGAAGTGTGGATCCTGTGTGTGGACAGTATGACATTGTGGTTCAAAATCCGAGACATTAAGGCATGAGCTATAAATAACCACTAAGCTATAAATAATAAAATTTTAAACATAATATAATAAAAATAAAATTTAATAAAAATTATATAATTTATACATTTAATATAATGAAAAATAAAATTAGATAAATGTAAAAATTAAATTAAAAATAAAAAAAGGATAATATAAAATAAATAATAAAAATAAATAATTAAAAATAAGTGAAAATATCTATGAAAATAATAAAAAAATATAATACAATAAAATAAAAGTATTAAAACAAATGAAATATATAAAAAATGATAACAATTTAAGACAATGGTATTAACCACATAAATCAATGCAAAATGTTATATTACCAAACCTATGTAGATTAAAGCTAGTTAAAACAATATTGTAGTTAAGAGCATATATTAAAGCAAGTAAAACATATGAATGTTTATAAAGCCAGTTAATAAAAACATATAGAATGTATTAAAGCAGTGGTAAAACCAAAAGGCGATACTAACCCCTTGATGCATGTGGTAACACCTCTAATTGATTTATTGATTATTATAGCTTTAAGGCTATATGTAATGTAAATATAAATGGTGAGTATTTAAGCTCAGTAAAACAGTAATAAACTCATTGAAAGACAATTACATATCCCCTTTGTTGCTATTGTAACCGCTATAATTGACTTATTACTGATTTAAAGGTATGTAATGTTAATAGTATGTGAGTTAATAGCAGTAACATAACACTATGACGTCTAAAGCAGTATAACTTCAGTGTTATAACAAAGAAACATATCGTAATCTTCCATTTTGCTATTATATTGGTGAATACCTCTATTTGATTTTATTTGTAGAATCTTGCTGTTATTAGGTATGTAAATGGTTAATAAATATGAGTTAAATTTAGCGAAATGATAAAATACTAATAATGATGTAGACAATTAAAACAATTAAAACCACCTTAGAGATTTAGGTAACAACTCTAAATTGAAATAATTAATGAATTTAACTGATATTAAGGTCTGTAAAAGAGATTAAATATGTATTTAATAAGATATTCGAATACATTGTAAGCTAAAATAAAATTGTTTATATATCAGCCCGACTCGTGGAGCGTTTTATTTTCTTTATCAATGATAATTTTTAAAAATTTTAAATTAAAATTCTAATTATAATGTACAAATATAAATGATAAATACAACGAATTAAAGTATTTTGCGGATTAGCAAAAAGTTTTTAAATAAAATATTTAAAGCTGCAGAGAGGAAATTTGAATGACTCATAGTATAATTTGAAAAGAAATTTCTCAATTGAATAGTTTACATTGACTATCATTTTTTTAGGTTCGCGCACCCGGGCAATATTGCGGCCTGGCGGGCGCACGCGCGGGCGGGGACGCGACACTATTGCGCCTTGCCAGGGCCGCCGGCGGCGGGCGGGAACGCGGTCTTTTATGGGTCGCACCACTGCGGCATGTGCGGGGCGTGCTCCTTTGCGGCGCGTGGGGCTTGCTTTGCGTCCTTGGTGAGACCGCTTTAATTGATATAGGGAAAGACATCAATATTAGCTTTGTTCTACTGTTCTATGATGTAAGGTAGAAAAGGCTAGAAAAGCTTTTAGAAATACATTTATGTAAGATGTGTTATCAAGATTTGAGCATGTAATACTGAGGTATCAAATGTTAGAGGCAACAAAATTGAGCCATCAAAGTTGAGGCCATATCAAATATCGAAGTTGTGTGAGTGTAAGTGTAGTCTCGTTAACTGTGTGTGTGTTGTGTAAGTAAAATATATAGGATATATCTATATATATATATATTATAATATATATTTATATATATATATCGTAAATATTATATATATAATATATTAATAAATATTCTATTATACTATTATTATTGGGCTATCTAGTAATGTTAGAAAACGCCTAATATAGTAGGAAGCATACCATAAAGTCAATTGATTGCTAAAGTGTAATAGCACCTAACTCGAATTCCTTATCACCTTATAACCATAGGTGAGACACCCCATTATTAGTGCATATTCTAGGACATCAGGGGAGGATAGATAAAATGCTTGAAAAAAAGGTGGCACTCGTAGTTGAGGTACTATATGTCGGAGCGCAACTTTACTTCAGACAGCTACTGTGGCACTTCATTGGCACTCAATTTGGCACTCAGTCTTAAAATACTTTCATAGAACCCTAGTAATACTCCTTACTAGTGATTGGAACCATTACAAAATATTGCTACTGAATCATTCAAAATGTAATAGAAACAACTCAGATAAATTCTGAAGGGCATCAAAGAAATCGAACAGACAAACATAACTTGATGAACGTCGCAATCAAAGAGGAATCATCAATAAATTGCTGACCTTCAATAGATGGCAGTCAATTCAGGGTTTTGATGCTTATCCAATAAGATAAAAACATCAAGTAGGGTGTCATCAGAGAGATTGTGTACAGTGGCCTCTATTCCAGTGAAAAAAATTGTGTCAAGTGTGTAATGTCTCGTGAAGTTTGTGTGTGTGTGTTGTGTGTGTGTGTGGTTACAAGTGTCATATGGTGAGTGTGTCTAGGAGTAAATGTATAAGTGTCTGATGGGTGAGTGTTAAGTGTGTTAAGTGTCTATATTGTGAATAGTAGTGTATAGTTGTAATAGTGTATGTGTGTTATAGAGTGACAAAATGTGTGTATACAGTATCATAGTGTATGTTAAGTGTCTATGGGTAATTATATAAGTGTCTATGTTGTAAATATAAGTGGTGTTAGTAAGGTTAGGTCATAGGGTGAAGTGTGTTGTATAAGTGACATGTGTTGGAGTATAAGTGTCCCTCGTGAAAAGTGTCTAAATGGATGTTGTGTGTGTGTAGGGGTTGAGCATGTATTGGGTAACTAGTAGCCTAGCGGTTGTGCGTGTGTGGATATAAGTAGCTTGAGTGGTGGGTGCGTGTGTGTATAAGGTAGCCTAGCTGGTCGGGTGCGTGTGTGTATAAGTAGCTAAGCTGGTGATGTGTGTTGACGTAGGGGCAGATGCGCGCGGATGGAAAAAGTTAGGACAGATGCCAATTACAGGTCATAGATTTAGCCTACATGACCTTCATATGTTAGCACAGTATTAGACCTACCAAGCTTATTGGTCAGGCCATGGTACCGGCATAATTCGGTCGGGGCGTATCTATTTTAATTCACCTACTGAACCCAGAGCTTGTTGTAATCAGCGGAATTGGTTTTACAGGCAGGTTGCATTGTATGGATTGCTCCAATGCAAGGACGAAATTAGCGTGGAGCCGCAAGAATATAGACGTAAGGGGGTGTGGCAGAGTAGACAACGTTGCTCCGCAAACCGATTGCAAGCCCCGTTCTTACGAAATGGCGCCCTATGCCAATAAGTATCCTTTGGTTAGTCTCATAAGGAACAGCATACAAAAGGTATCATAAAAGAAATTATGGTAGTGGAAGGTAAAAAAAAGTAGTCACACGGTCAGTCCAAGGTCATTCAAGTGTCAAATCTACGGAGTGGTTATTACGTACGAAGGATGCTCCGCAATCGCGTAGTTGGGTCAAGCCATTCCTAGGCATATTCAAAAAGGTCGATTAGGCCCAAATTTTGCTCCATATACTACACTCCCTTACTACTGTCTTCGGAATCTTCAACTCTGAACTATTAAAGCTTCAGGTCTTAATAGGTCTATTTCTTCATATCAAAGCATAATTATTTTGTCCAACAGAAAACCATTTTCGCTACCATTGTTGGCTTTACAAATTTTTGTTATTTGTTAATTTTTAATTTGAGTTTCCCCTCAGTCGTTAGTTGTTTGAAAGCTTTTGCAATGAATTAATTCCAGAATAAGATCTTGGAAAAGATTTAATTATTCTACTGTTACCAATTTAAATATCAATTTGTTTACCTCAAGGGTCTAGATATAATGTATATTTTGTTAGATTATTTGGAATAAAACGGCTAAATACCGCTGTAAGACAAATCCTAATTCATTAATAACTATTTCCTGTTAAGGTAAACATAATAAATTTAATTTAGACATATAAATGATTTACTTTGTATATCAGTAAATTGGTTGTATTTGTATTTTGACATTTCACTAATTAGCGTCGATCTAAATGCTTATTTCGTCGCGTTCAAAGGGCAAACAAGTTTCACGAGAACAGTTTTGTTCAGTATTTATACAAGCAGTTCTTAAAAGGAAATAAATTTTTATTTTATAGGGAAATAATCTCTCCTACATATTCATGAAATATTTTAGTTTATAAAGGGTATCAACTGAAAATTTCAATTTGAATGTTTAGTTTTGCGTTTATTCTTTTTTTATATAAAATCCCATATGGTATTTCGCGATGTTAGATAAAAACCAACTATACCTATAATGGATCGACGATGCAGTAAATTCCGACCTAACCTATATGGATATACGAACATTTGGCGGCCGTAACAGATTTTCTCTGTTTTTGGGTAAGATTTTTTGCTAACTACAGAATAAGTATTCCCAGATCGTATTGCATCTTGATGCGCCCTGGGTCACGACTGAACAAACGTACAGGATGGGTGAATAAGGTATTAAAAAGATATATTACTTAATAATTAATTTTTTTTGCATCAAATAATCAATATCAGCACTTTTATCTATTTATCAATAGACTGGGCCTATTTATTATTGTTATAGTATCAAGAATATATATAACTTAAATTAGTATATGAATTAAAAAGAATATAAAAAATATATAAAAATAGACAATATTAATTATATGTGATGCGTCAATGGATAACTTTCAATAGTTAATATATATATTAATAATAATATCTATTAACCTTATAATTAATAAAGGTAGGAATAATTATTATTATGACACTAATACGATCTATTATATAATATAGATAATATTAAATATTACACCTATAAAAGTTTATATTAATAATATTATGAATATTATTTATATATTTTAATATATATATATTTAATATAATATATGATAATATGATAATGTGATCTTCAACTTTTTTAATAATTCAACTTACATGGAACTGATAATCCTTTATATTTAGCAACCCTAAGCATAAAATTTGCATAAGCCGAGCATTAAATTTTAGCATGTGACTTAGTGAAAGTATGGAGCTTAGTAATTAATCCCGTACCTGTTGATGAATACTCGATAAGCTAATTATTAGATATCAGATAAAAATTATTCATCAGGAAGAATATCTCTCCAGATCTCCATTCAAACTTTAACAATACAACTTTCTCTGGCAAGGTATAAGGTTTAAAATTTATATGGAAATTAAGTTGCTTGACGAATCGATTTTCTCAATAACATTAATTTTCTGACTATTGACGGAGATAGAGCAGAAGGTTAAGAGGTGGAAATAAACGTCGTCGTTGATACAAGATCTGTGTTGGAACTTGATAGAATTGTCGTTCATTTAATTAATTATCGGACGAAGAGAGGGAGTAGTCGGTCTCAAACATGAAAGGACTTAGTTTAGAGCAATTCTTTTACTTTTTTCATTGAATAAATCCTTTAATATACTATTTTTCATCCAATTTTTTTTATAACATATTCCAAAGAGAAGGTTAATTATCTTTTATATTAAAAGATAATTGAAATAAGAGATAAACTTTTATGTGATTATTTCACTATTTTTATCCGTAACAAAGTATAAGGGTTTGTTTAGCACAACTTTTTGTGTTTCGAAGCTTACTAAAATTAAGTAATGATATACCATCCTAGGAGATCCATTAAATACTGTTCCAGTTCATAAAAGTTGATAGGTAGAAATCTTAATTATAAGGTTGGATTTTCATTTTTTCTAAAGAGAAAATTGCAAGTGGCTTGATATGTCGTTGCTACTCAGAGTTAGATGAACTACAAAACTTTTAAACTCGATCATAATCTTTTATATTAGGGGTACTCATAAATGATAAAGAGACCACGCTCTTAATCATCAGTTCATCATTCTCCTCCTAAATAATTGGTTATCCCAGAGTTGTTTCATATAGGAGAAGCAAGTATAAATGAACGCCCACAGCATCTTATTTCTCAATCACCGCTTCAAATCTTATTATCATACAGTATCTGAATATCAATGTCGGACAACGAGGAATCGGACCTTGCTTGCTTTGGCTCGGTAAAGGATTAGAGTTTCCTGTTTTTTTAGAGTGCTGCTCTGTTTCTTCGCTGGTTTCACTATTTTTATGAGGCCCATTTTTCCTTTGCTACGATTTACTGTCGGAAAACATAACTCGTTTTTTATCACCTCTTAGTTACAATTCCTTTCCATGCTCAGAAGCTAGTTTTTCGTTATTATTCTCCTTTACTGAACTTACGAGAGAGTTAAGAACTCTATTCTTTCTCAATAAGGAATTATCTATCCATTTTACTTATATATTCAGAACTCGTATGGCTAAAACAGAAATTTGTTATCAGGAGTAATGTCCAAACAACTCTATATTTATGTTACAGACCATCTTCAGTTAATCTTCGCGAACATTTTTAAATATTTAGAACTATATGAAGTCGAAAGTGATATATGTGCGTGCAAGATTATCGTGCGCTTTACGTTTTCTTAGTGGCGCATCTTCATATTCTATTAAATTCGTCCTGTTATCTGCGCCTCAAAAACTATCTCTCAATCTCATTATAGTGGTACAATTCATGTCGCTTTAGCCTAATATCGACTCTCTTTTATATCGCATATTGTCAAGTCACTTTTTTCGTGCTCAACTTGTCCAATGCGATGGCTGTGAGTTACTCATGTAGTATTATTTACCTTGTTATACATGGTTATTATATCATAAAGCCTACTTACTTCAATATTTACTTCTATCTTTTGAGCCTTATTAACCGATTTAAGGTACTATTAATTTATAACGAATCAGAACTCTTAAAAGTGTTTGTCGATCACTATTATATATTTGTATACATACATATGCTTTAGAATTTTGCAAGCCCTTTATTGTGTATCTAATGGTATCCAACATATACAAAGGGCTTACTAATATAATCCTTTTCTAGATCCTGTATCTAACTCTGCTATCTTCTCGTTTTCTTCATAAACTTTGTTTTATCTTAACTTTCTCAATTATATAGCTGAATAAGTCGTGATAGAGATTTTACCTACTTTATTAAGCGCTATGAATTTTGGAGCTCTCTTCATTCTCTGCCTTGTTAGTACATCATCTTTTTGAAAAATCCATTCGACTTTCTTCTCTCTCGCACTCCATTTGTATCTGACAAATCAAGAGGTATGTTAAGCTCTCCATTATTAATCTTATGATGGACACCGTTAACTATAATTATTTTCTCTTTCTCCTATACCTCGCAGTTCATCGTACGTGCATGACACATATTATATATATATAGATAGATATAGAGATAGAAATCATTTATACAGTGATCTCTTTGATTATTTCACTCGCCTATAGGTAGCATTATACCATCCGATTTCGTCCGTGAATGTTCATTGGGCCTTTCTTTGTTGGCGGACATTTAGACAACGCCTCCATTTCTCTGGGGTCATGCGCTTATTATTCTTTCCATCATATTTTGAAAATTTATTATTAGGATTGTGTGAGTCAAAAACTCATTTTGGATTCCACAACGAACCTTCAGGCTCCTTTTTCACTTCAGAAATTTAAAAATACGGTGTTCTGATGCCATCTCCTTCAATTTTTTATAATACATTTTCCTTTTCTCATCCAGTCATGATATAACTCAGACTTTATGGAGGATTTATACCCATCTCTATAACGTCAGTCATCATAGATTATTTCCACTTTTACAAATTTTCTTTGAAAGTAGTACTAATATCATAATAAATTATTCACCGTCAATATATGAAAGACAAGTGACCTGACTTCTCCATCCATGTTCTATGCTATTATCTCTTACGTCGTTTTCTAAAAGAGGATAAATTAGCAGGTTTTGCAAAAAAGCTGAGTTTCTATTATCTACTTTTACTTGTAAAGTTTTAGGGTTTAAATTATTTATCGTCTCGTTCGTAATCCCCTGGTCGTCAGCTTTCACTTACGGTCCTAAGTAAAATGATGTCCAGTTGATGAATGTAATACGTTAATTGATTTAGTGTGAATTTGAACTTTTTAAAATATTCTTAGTGAACAAAAATCAATGAATCGTTATCTACTGACTTATTAATTTAACATATCAGTATTTTAGTCTCTATTATAACTTCACGTGTTAGCATGACATAGTTTATATACACGTTTAAAAGTATAATCTATCTCAGGATATCATTCAGATTCCTAATATAAGACAATCTACGAAGACATTATACGAAAGTACTTTGCCATTTACGACCCTTTATTGAGTTAGGTCGATTTCTTATTATGGAAGTTTGTTTCATATGCCTTTTGGATCTTTACGTATATTAGTACGTGGTAAGCTATCTTTTTGCCAACGCATATGGATTCTAATATAAATTTAATATTCTGTGAGGATATTTACTTTCTGGTTTTTTGATGGTTGTTGTATTTGGAGACTATATTTTTAAATTTTCTCATGAGGAAATCATATAGAGCAAAATAAGAATACATTTATGTGATCGTCAATGATATTTAAAATTATTAATACATGTAACCACTTCGTTATAATTTCATGTTTATTTTATTTTCCTTTTTTTATTAAAATTTTGTTTATATATTTAATTTTTTTTTTTATTTTATGCATCATCTTTTATGGACTTTTGTAGTAGATTAATTCATATTTCTTACCCTATTAGGTCATGGGTCTTGATATAGTTACACTTCTGCTTTTAAGAAAGTTCTGTAATATATCCGTTATATCTATTTTCCTAATATGTCCACTAACTATGAATAATATATTTCTAGTCTTAGTCGTATTTCCTTTGAGTGATTCAATCAATATATATACCTAGTGTAGGGATATTGTATTATATTTCGTTCAGTTTTATCTTCCTATATTTTAGTTAATTTTCCGCTTTTCGGAGATTGAGACCTTAAAACTTTGTCCATACACAATATCATAAGTTCTCATTTATTTGGTCTCTAGGAATACATCTAATAGCTCAAAATTTCAGGGAAATTTAAATCTTGATAATAGCTAATCGCAGCAAGCTCTTCCAATTTTCTGGCTCCAGAGATGTCACTTCATCTCCAACTGGTACTGTACGTCCCAAGTCGCTCCATCGGGTCTGCACAATTGGAGCATCAGAAATGATTGAGGTAGCAGATTATTATAGCATATATAACCATATTATATTGATTTTTACAGCAATGATAAATTATTATTAATATTAATCACCGATCAATGAAATTAATATATTCTTAAGCTTTTCACTAGAGACTTATATATTAGCAGCATATTTTATGCTGTTCTTCGGTTTTAATAACTAACTTATTTAGAATGGTAAGGTACGTTTGATTCTTGTGTTACAGATCATAATACCTTTTGAGATCTCACTTTTGATTATAGACTCTCTGAATTAATCTAATAATTAAGCACTAGATGCGTTATCGCCGCAATAAGACATACTTTTTATTATTTTGGTAAATAACGTTAGTATTACTACTTCTAGCACTGGCCCAGTATTAAATATTAAGGATCATATTGAAATTATTGTGCATAGTGTAATGCTCTGATAATAATTAGTCCACGCTCCTTATCTAATATCTACTTATGATCTCAATTTGCGATAAGTTATCAGTTCTCGTTTCTTACACTGCTTT
>JABUQX010073228.1:0-15000 GCA_015478945.1 Trachelipus rathkii
CAGTGGACGTTATTCACTTAGGCTTTTAATGTAAGCTTTTAATTTATTTTCTTTTTGTATAAATAGAAGTTTACTTTTGAAAAAAATAAAAAATTAGTTCGTTGGACGGCTATGGGGAAGGTATAGGCTGATTACTAAAAAAAAAATATTTTTTTAAATTCATCCATGATGATGAACAATTTCTAAAGTAAATTTTCAATAATTCAATGTATGAACTGAGTAAATAGGCTGCAATAATAATTAATAGATATTTTATACACCAAAAATAACGAGCACGCTGGTCAGGGAAAATTTGCAGATTTGGTCAGGGAAAGTCAGGGAAATCAAATTCAAAATTTTAGTGTGAACCCTGATATGATTTACTTACACGTTCGGTTTCCCGATCGTGTAGGCTTTCTGTCCAGTTAGGATACACCGTCTCTATTTGAATAACAGAGTCAATGGACTCATTCAGATCGTCTTTCTTGTTATGCTGAGAATGATTTTTATCCACAAACTCTGATTGAGTTTGTGAGAAGGATTGAGGAACTGTGTTATTATTTTCTTCCAAAGAGTCTGCGAAATTTACTAAGTCTTCCCATGGTACTCTATAAATTCTATTTAGCTCTTTCATTTTAAGAAATTGACGTACTATTTGTTCGATATGAGGAGGCAGACTACATAAAAATGCAGTGCGTAAAGATTCATGTGCACGCATATCTATACCTTTATAGGCTCTTCGAGCTAAGCGCTCTAATCGAAGTGCGAACATTTTGATGGATTCGCCACGACTTCGTCTTACAGAATGATACTTCTGAAGTTGGTCCTCTTTCTTACGTATTTCCTCATCTTGAAACCATTTAATTAGTGCATCTCTGACTGAGAAGTAATTCTTATCATCCCTAACCAATAATTTATATAACTGAAGGAATCGGCCCTCCAGTTGACGACCTAAGAGTCTCAACCATTGATGAGGCGAATTTGGGTAATGTAGGCTGCAATAAGCCTCAAAATCACCCAAATACATTATAAGGTCTTGATCAGCCTCATATTTGTATTTTCCGGGGTCTACAACCTTCAAGCGTTGACTATTCTTGAGAAGTTGAGACAGCAAATAAATGGCTTCTGTAAGCATATCCAAATGATTCTTAATTTGCTGACCTGTATATAAAGGAACTTCAGGTCCACTAGATCTTGAATAGGTCTGATTTGGTAAATACATATTATTAAGCGGCGGTTGAGGCTGAGGCTGTAATAATGGCCTATTTTGATACTGGGGTAGACCACCATAAGCATAACCCAGGTTAGGTTGAGTTAAGTTATGTGGTTCAAGGTTAGGATTTATGGTATAAGCACCACTATTTAAAGATCCGGAGGGAACCTGCCCTCTAAATGAAGGATTAGCAGTGCTAATATACTGAACATTAGATTGTCCTACAGAAGGATTATGAAACTGACTGTCTCTTATATCCTCTGGTCTAATAAGGTTAGGATAACCCTGCGAACCTAATAGTGGTTCATTTCTATCACCCATTAGGTTAGTATTTCTATCTACGATATCATGCTGCGACATGGGAGTTTTACTATAATTATCATCTAACTGAATCAAAGGAATATCGAAAGCTAGAGGATGTTGTTCACCACTAACGTGTGACTGCATCCTAGTTGTTTCAAAATTAACTGGAATGTTAGCTCTTTGATCTTGGTGAACTAACATTTCTTCTACTAACTGTGTGTCTCTTTTAACTCTAGACAACATGTCTTTTAACATTGGAGATGGCAATAGTCGATCTGAAGGCATATTTAGTATTTTTTTAATATCATCAGCGCCACCTTCTGCGCCTATATGCATGTTTCCGATTGTAGGGATTGATGTGATCCCTGTACGTCCACATTTTGAGCTGAGGTACCAGAATGTTTTCCGTACCTATTTCTTTCAGTGGATCTTGATCCAATTCCAAATCCAATAAACTTGGTGTTTCTTTGGTAGGATTATGTTCCATTTTAAATTAAATCAAAGAAAACCAAATAAGAATTATTGCTATTTCTCCTATGAACGGAGAAAACCAATTAATAGTACGAACGAAGGTGCGAAAAAGGTGATGGCGTAGTGAACAGAATCACCCGCAAGCGCGGCCACCCGAACTAAAGACACTCAAGTCCCTGTTCGGGCGCCAATTAAAATAAATGTTGACTATGTAAGGGGAAGTAACGTCCACGGAATTGCGTTATTTCCCTCAATATATATATTTGAAGAAAAGTGATTAGAAAAATTAATAAATGAATAATAAAATGTGCAGATACCTTCAATGAGTTAACTCTCGTTTCTGAAGGATGATGAACAGAAGTCTACTTGAGGATAACGTTGTAAGGGAGAGTCAAAGTTCAAACTCTTTTGTGGTTTTTACTCAAGCAGGAACTTAATCAGAAACATGGAGGGAAGTATTCCTGACAAGTGCGTGCCCCCGAAGAGCTTGACCGACCACCCAAACACGTCAATTCAAGACCAAATGGCCTTCCGTTGGAAGAAGTCTTGATGCAAGATCCGTGAGATGTAAGAAATGAAATTGGAAAACAGGCGAAGCTGTTTAATTCCCCCTCCGTGGCCACCGGATAGCGCGCAGAGCCTAAACTTTACTCCAACGCGGGTAAGACACAGGGACTGCTCGTGTACCCGTACCTTCGGATATTCGTCCGAAAAGAAAGATCGAGGTTAGTAGAAGGGAATGATGATCACTTGAATCCTTGAACCATTAACATTAGAGAATGGATAACAGTAACGAAACATCGGTGATGGTGAAATTCCCTTGAATGATGTTAAAACAAAGGGGATGAAAAAAAAAAAACAGTATCTGCTCCTCAAAATAAAAATACCTACACATTAAATAAGTAAATAAGACAATAAATAAGTAAGACAGCGGATAATGAAGAGAAAGAATACTTCTTACTTTTATTCAAGTAAAGTAAAGAAATTCTAAATATTTACAAAAACACAATTAAGTCCGTGTTAATTAATTCAGAACTATAAAGGCTTTTCTTTATTAGTTAATTTGTTTGGAATTAAAAGATCCATAAATCTCCTCTATGAAACAAACTAAACCATCAACTAAGGAAACATAAATTTAAACTATCCTTCAACCACGACAATGAGTTTAATGAACATAATTTGAAACTATCCTCCAACCACGACAGTGAATTGAAATGATTGCCTTGTTTAATAATTATTCCATTAAGACCCTTGAAAAATAAATAAACCCAAGACTAAAAATGTTAACGCAATAAAGAACAATTCCGCTTATCTTAAAATAACTTGTTGCCTCTCAAAAGAATCCCCAGTTCCGGCAAAAATTTGTCCAAGGTATAGAATTGTTAGACAAGACCAATCCCAAGACCAAGATTTGTCTAAAACTGAGAGATTCAATTTAACATAACATAAAGCAACAAAACATAAAACTGGTCTCCAATCAAACATAAAACTCAAACATAAAACCTGGAAAAGAAAATACACTATATTAGGTATTTTCATCCATGAAATAGTAATTTATTATATTTCAATTTTTAAGTGACCTTTGAAAACTTGAATTTATATGATAAACTAAATATATCTGATAATTTCTCTGCATGACAAATATTATGAAAACTATATGACCTTTTAACATTGATAAAAAAATAATTACACTGAAGACCTACCCTATTAATTGGTCAATTATCTGTGAGGGTTTTATGTGTCTTTTGAATGGAGAGATCTCCTACAAAAGAAGACATAAAACTACTTTATAAACCTAAACATCATATATTAACCTTCATATATCAATAATTATTAGTCAAATAGATATTATTTTCTAACATCTTCATAACATAATCATACCTTAGAAGTTCTGATATATTTTTCAATAATGTGGTAAATTAACTCTGATAGAAGGGTTGATATAATATTGGTGGCTCAATATCAACAAGAGTATATCTGCAGGATAACTTTTTTTATACTCACTCATACATAAATATTTCAAAAGAATTCTATTGCTGAAACATGTAAGCAAACAAAGATATAAAACTGCATAAATAAATAAAAAATAGTTAACTCTTCATGCACACATAATGCCTAATGTAACTTAGGCATACATTTGTGTGCATGTAATAAATAAACAAAAATAAATATTAACCTAACTTCAAATGAATGAAACCCATTTCTCCAATCATTATGACAATATTAATGAGAAAAAACCAAATACAGCATGATAAATTTGGTTTTGTGGGGGTAAAAATGATCCCCCCTACATCCCCCCGCACCAAACCTATGCCCCCGCTACTAATCAATCATAATGATTTTCACGTGGCAACGATTTAGGCGGAGTGATGTAGGAGATACTTCCATAATTGCCTTTAATATCCTACAATAAATATATACAAACATTTGTCATTCATTTGACTAAGGCATAATTGAACAATTAAGGTATTCATAAGGCAACCATGATAACTAAGGCAAGTAAGGCAAGCAAGACTAAGTCAATTCAATTCAAAAAATTATTATACTAAACTATATTTATATCCATATAAATAAATATTTATCAACAAAATTGAGTAAACAAAATCCTACGCAAAAACGTAATAAAGATGTTCTGAAGGATAGTACATCAATTTCTATAATATTATTAATTAATATGTTATATATTATTATTACCTACCAATAAGGTATCGACTAAGAGAATTCAATTTGTTTCAGTAATAAAAATAATTTGCATGATAAATAAATCAGTCTTTACACAACATTTTTAGATTTCCATATTAAAGTATATGAATATCAACAGAAATATGTAATTTAATATGCGTTAAATTAAACTATTTTTTATATCCATATTAATAAGAAGTTATTTACATATTTACAGAGTAGAAATTTTTTTTTAAGTACGGGATTTATACATTAATATTTAGTATGGGGGATAAGCCGAATTCTGCACTCTTTTTTCTTCGTCTACTAGGGAATGTAGTTCATTGAAGAAGCATTCTCTATGGGATTCAGGCATTTGGCTATAGGAAACTTTCGCCATAATGATTTGTAAGCCTGACCTGATGTCTTCACGGCGGGAAACATAAGGCAAATATCGGCTTGTTCTTGAAGCACTATATTGAGTAGTATGATAATAAGGGGATTTCGCAGACATTCTGGAAGAACTGGGAGTGTTATACCAAGGTGGTGGGCAAGTAACATCAAAATAAGGAACATTTTCTTCTGTTGAGGGAAAAGGGATAGTAGGGAGAATCTCTGGAGGTACATTTTCTGGGTCAGGGGTAAAAAGATCCGAAGTATCTTCATGCACCATTGACAAAGAGTCTTCCGACAGGGATGCTCTCGATCTTGATGTACTTGGACGGGAAGTAATTATAGGGATAGGAGAAGTGACCTCTTCGGATGTACTTCCAACTTCAATTACTTTTCGTTTTGGGAAAGTGGGGTTTTGTTCTTCATTAGGGTGGTTCGCAACTTGAACCAGTATCTCCTCTGCGTCTTTTTCTTCAGGATTTGGGGTTGGTCTGCGGCGTGGGGAACTAGTGCAGAAACGTTTATTGGAGGGTTCAGTGGAGGGTATTGTCTGTGGGATAGGGGTTTCTTCAATAGAGTTCTTGATGGTGAAGAATTTCTTGAATTTTCCCATGAAAGCCATCAAGAAAGTGTAATTTACATGGAGTCCATCAGAAAGAAAAGGAGAATTCATACAAAGAGACCTTCTTTTTAGAAATGCAGCTTGTGGAGTTGTCCTGGTCGTTTCATGCTTCTTCTCAGCAGTCCAATAACAATGATTTAACACGTGGTTTCCTACTAGACAGATCTTATTGGGCCACGTAAATCTGACATTTTTATTGAATCCAATGTCCTCAAATTTGTTGAAACATTGGATTGCATGTTCCCGCATGGCATAAGGGTTCAATTCATGATGATATTCGAGAAAGTTCTCATAAGCAATTCCCCAAGTACGCATAAGCCGAGTCTGATTGTAAGCGTACATATCTTTGATGGTGGGGATGATCAGATACACCTTAGCCGATGGATTACATTTACTTGCATGAGTAGTAATCTGTTCCATGATTTGGGGAACATCGTCTACGGAAAAGTCAGGGACAGGAGCAATTACGGTTGTTGAATAGCCTTCGCTGTATATGGTTTGTTTCTTCCATGCGAGAGAGTACAGAGCCCATATAACAAGGAAGTCAACGTCTGGTGACATTAGGGCAGTCACACGCGATGGACATTCTTGTATCTTTCGTCCCGACTTAATATCCGTGACGAGCTGCAAGTTATACTGCTCCAGCAGTGTTTGTTGATGTTTGTCGAAAATAGCCAGCTGGCTCGACCCTATCATCAATAATTTATGAACCATGATGGAACAGCTGCTGGAATTATAAAATACAGTGATTAATGCCAGTTATAAAAGCTTTTTCATTAACAAACTCAGACCCAGGTCAAATATTTAGGAAGGGTCCGAAAGAATTTAAAAAATGAATAAAAAAAATCCTTTGTTTCTATTTCAATGAATTTCAAGCAAAGAACGAACAACATTTCCTTATAATACTTGAGCTGAACCTGAGGTATTTTCATGTGTGAATCTATTTTATGTATTTCTCTATATGATATGCTCAAATTGCTGTTGCAGGGTAGGCTACAATAAGCAAACTACTTTTTTCATTTGTAAGCAAAGGACAAAGATATAAAAGACAAAATAAATAAAAAAATCAGCAATTTGGCATCACAAAAGCTAAAAGATGTTGTTTTATCAGCAACCAATAAAAGTGCAATGTTTAGAGAATTGTATACATAAAAATAAAGTTAGAAGGATTGATGAATAATTTAAAAAAAAAAACTTACAAAGGAACTTTAATTTGATTTTTCTTTCTAAATGGAAAAGAGGTACAGTCGAAGATTTATATGAAGGATAGTATGTGATAGGATAGGGTAGGACAGGATAGACAGCTATCTATATCCCTAACCTATTCCTGCACTTAGCATTTTTTTTTCAAAATACCTATGATTTACTTCTTTGACATTTAAACTAACTGTTTGATAGGCCTTTAATTATAAATTAATAAGCGATAAACTAATAAAAAAAATAAGCTAGTATATATCTAAGAGCTATATATATTTCCATAGTTTCTCATAATTTCATATCTAACCCAAAAAAAAACAAAAACAAAAATGATATCCCTATTTTCTACTCTAGGCATTCTCAACATTTTTGCTCATTATATGCTATTTTTTTTTTTTCTTGTATCCTGTGATTTTTTAAAAGACAATAACTACCTCTTAAATAAGACAAATCTTGATAGACCCATCATAACCACAACAACCATAACACATCGGGTTCGGGAATAGTTTGACTTGGGACAAAAAAAAATAAACAGATCTTAAGTTAACAAGTATCTTGATAGAATCATAAAATTTCTTTATTTTTCTGGAATTTCTGGAATCATTATTTTGCAAAAGCACATTTTTAATACACACTTTCCTCAATATCTCAATATCATGTACTATTATCATCTTATCAAAATTACATTTATAATATTTTCTGGTTAACTGATAAACAATTACTTAATTTACCTAACAATTACGTTACCTAACTGAAAAGCAAATGAAAAAGTAAACACAAATTTTCTGTTTTTTCCTTCCTTTTTTTTCTTCCTTAAATATCATGATTATGTACCATAAATACCACAGCACAAATGCATGAAGAACTATGAAAGAATCTTCATTCTTCAAGACAGTGCGTACAACAGATAATTACTGAATAAAACTTGAGAGAAGGTCTTACATTATTCCAGAGCGATAAATTACTGAGCAAAACTTGAGAGAAGGTTCTTACCTTATTAAATGAAACAAGATTCAAGAATTACTGAATGAACTGAATTTATAATTCACTGAATAATAATTTACTGAATAAAACTTGATAGTTTCTTTGAATTACTGAATTAAACTTGATATATATTTTTTTTCACTATTCAAATTCCATTTTTATTTTTCCGTATTTACTTATTTACATATATACAATTCTTAACTAACTTCAACTAAGGGTCCATTTCTCTTTCTTCTCTTTACTTTTCCATTATACTATATCTAATTCTTTGGTAACTTTTCTGTATTTACATATATATACTAATCCCTTACATATATATAATACATATACTTACATATATATATAATTTCTTTCAGTAATACTTCCTAAGCTGAAGCCAAGTCATTTTTTTCCTTTGTTCTTTATGTTCTTTTTTATTGTCCGAGGCGAGTACTTCAAACTTATTACCTTCCTCACGACGTATATGTTCTCTTCTAGTAAATTCTGACATATTCTTTGGAAGAGGAACCTCAGTACTTTCTACTCTAGTTATATCTTTAGATTCGACAGAAAGATTCTCCACAGGTCGGTTGGTTTCTGTGGAACTAATCAATTTGACAGAATCACGACGATTTTGACCATTAGGCGTACTATCACTCGTAGTATCGATATGATCTTCTGGTAAATTTTCACTAATTTCACTAATTTCCTCTTGAGACTGAGGTTGAGCTTTTGTAAAAACCTCTCTACTCTCTGTTCTAGATATATCTTTGGATTCAACCGAAGGATTTTCCACAGGTTGGTTCGTTCCTGTGGAACTAGTCAGGTTTAAAGAACTACGACGAATTTGGTTACTAGGCGTATTATTATCGCTTGTAGTAACTATCTTATCTTCTGGTACATTTTCAATACTTGCCCCGTGAGACTGGGGTCGAGGAGAAGGCGGCAGATTATTAATCTGTTGTTGCCGATTTAAATTCTGATTATCTAATTCTGTAGAACAAGTATTACCCGCGGGCGGACCTTTAGAAAAAGGGCACATGCGGTTACTTTTTGATGAATTCTGCTGAAACTTCACTCCTGGTGATCTGCAATTTCTTCTGATATGTCCTTTTCTCCTACAATAAGAACATATTCCTAAGTATTTGTAACAGGTATTTACAATATGACCTTGAATATTACAAAACTCACATCGCAAATGACTCCTATCTTCTTGTATTCCATAAGTTTTCTTATACTTCGTATATCGTAAATATTCGTTTGAATTTGGGTATTGTTTTCCTTTAGTCGTCTGATTATCCCGGTAAAATCTATTAAAATTTCTATTCTGTACAGTATTTACACCATTTCCAATATATTTATTATTCCGTCTATTCTCTGTATTTCTATCTGAATTATCATCTCGTGGATTAGGTTCCAAAACGTTTAATTTCTGCGAATTTTCAATTAATTTAGCAAGATCCCGAATGGCTTGCATTAGATATGTTATATGTTATATGTTGTATGTATATGTTAGCCTTTATTATAACCGAAGAAATTACATCTCCAGTTGTCAACTTTGAAGTAGACCAGTAAAACCTGTTTTATCTCGCAGGTGATGATGATTATATCCAAGTCTGTGGAACTACTATCAACTATTGGTTCTGTATTAGTTTCTCTTATCTACACTACTCCTTTTACATTAACTTCTTGTTACACATTACTGGAATGTCCGGACACATAATTAGTTTTCTCTAATCTACATTACTATTTAACATTAGGTTTACGGTTTTTAGAAATCTGGAACATTTGGCACAATAATATTTGCTGAGACGCAACCGTTCTATCCGCAAACACTGCATCGACTGCATTCCCAACGACTTCTTGTTGAGGAGTGGCTCTTGTGCGGAGGATTAGGTGTTCACTTTTATTAAAGGTGTTTCGGAATACCAACCACCGCTTGAGCTTGTTTGGTCGCAATCTTATACAAGTTGATCATTTAAGCCATTTAATAGTCTATGTATAACGTGAACAGCCAGGGATACAACTTAATCCAAAAACCGAAGGTGTTTATGGTTACACCTTCATGTTGTGCACTAATATGTTTCTTTTTGAACCAGGACGGAGCCTTTAAGCTCAGTTGCCTATAAACTGGGTCCAGCAATCTCCCTGAGTTATCCCTATCAATATTTAGTGGGTCCATAGATATCCACCAATCATGATAATATTTCCTAATTATGATCATATATTACCAACACAATCCACTAACTTAAAAATATTATAGAATAACTAAATTTAAGCGAAAATTAAAAAATTATTAAAAATATCAAAAACGCGTGGTTTCGAAATTCGCTCAACAAATACACGTATCGTAATCAAAGCGCTAGTTAGATAACGTTCCTATCGTGAAAATATTTTAAATTTCAACAGACTTTATTTCAAAAATGGCAAAGCAAGGAGTCAATTTCAAATACACCGCCGTATTATGGTATGGTATAGTATTTCGTAATATAAACTATTTACAATGAATTATTACTGACGATATACTAAGAGTTTCCTTTTACTTCAAATCTTAAATTTAACAAAAGATGGTTCAAGGTGGATGATACGTCGAATCCGGAAAGATGAATTAAACCCCCCGAACAGTTGGCTCAAGAATGTAGGATAGATGAATTGTCGAAATTCAAAAGATATTGGCACAACCCGAACAGTCCCTGTGGGCGCCACTATAAATTAACGGTATGTAATGCGGAAGAGTCAAGTTTCATAACCCTTTTTGTGGTTTTTACTCAGACGGAATTAACTGTAGAAAACATGGAGGGAAGTTATTCCTGACAGTGCGTGCCCCCCGAGCGCTTGACCGCCACCCAATATCATCGTCATAAGTTCAAGAACAAAATGGCCTTACCGTTGGAAGAAATCTTGATTGCAACGATCCGTTGGATGTAGAAATGATAAAAGATACAGGCGAAGACTGTTAATTTCCCCCCTCACGTGGCCCCGGATAGCGCACCACGAGCCCTAACGAAACTTTTAACTCCCAAAGCGGGTAAGACACAGGGACTGCTCGTGTACCCGTACAACATTCGGATATTTCGTCCGAAAAGAAAGATCGAGGTTAGTAGAAAGAAATGATGATTCACTTGAATTCCAACCATTAACATTAGAGAAAGGATAACAGTAACGAAACATCGGTGATGGTGAAATTCCCTTGAATGATGTTAAAACAAAGGGGATGTAGAAGGTAAAAAAATCAGTAATTATCTGATCCTCAAAAATAAAATACATACACATTAAATAAGTAAATAAGACAATAAATAAGTAAGACAGCGGATAATGAAGAGAAAGAATACTTCTTACTTTTATTAAGTAAAGTAAAGAAATTCTAAATATTTACAAAAACACAATTAAGTCCGTATTAATTAATTCAGAACTATAAAGGCTTTACTTTATTAGTTAATTTGTTTTTGGAAATTGAAAGATCCATAAATCTCCTCTATGAAACAAACTAAACCATCAACTAAGAAAACATAAATTTAAACTATCCTTCAACCACGACAATGAGTTTAATGAACATAATTTGAAACTATCCTCCAACCACGACAATGAATTGAAATGACCTTAAATTGGAACTATCCTCCAACCACGACAGTGAATTGAAATGACCTTGCCTTATTTAATAATTATTCCATTAAGACCCTTGAAAAATAAATAAACCCAAGACCAAAATGTTAACGCAATAAAGAACAATTTCCGCTTATCTTAAAATAGACTTGTTGCCTGCTCAAATAGAATCACCCGCAGTTCCCGGCAAAATTGTCCAAGGTATAAGAATTGTTATGACAAGACTAATACCCAAGACAGATTTGTCTCATAAAACTGAGGATTCAGATATTAACATAACACTAAGAGCAATAAAACACAAAAATCTGATCTACTCAGCATAATAAATGAAGCATCAACACATAAAACCTCAAACATAAAAAATGAACTGAACACATAAAACAGGACTGTAACCATAAAAATTGTAAAAGGAATACCGTCTGGTATAAGAAAGTTTTCGAAAACTAAAATAAATCAATTTTAATTATACTTTCATTTTATGTTCGAAGCTTAACCCATTTTCTCATTTAAAAACTACATTTAATTAATAATTGTATATCTACTTGTAAAATTGGAAAGAATATGCAACAGGAATCATTGATATAATAAAAAATATATTAACTGAAACCTACCCTATTAAATATGGTCTCAATATCTGTGAGGGTTTTATGTTGAGTTTTATGAATGGAGAGATTTCCTAACAAAAGATAGACAATAAAACTATTTTATATCACCCTAAACATTCATATATTAACTTTCAATATATCATTAATTATTAGTCAAATAGGATATTAATTTTCTAACATCTTCATAACATAAATCCATACCTTATATAAGTTCTTCTGAATATAGATCCCTGACTTCTGATGATAATCTTTAGTAAATTCCGATATAATATTATTTCAACAAAGTATATTCTGCAGATAGGTTTTATCATATATACATAACTGTTAGAAATTTCTAAAATTGCTGAAACATGTAAACAAACAAAGATATAAAACTGCATAAATCAAAAAAAATAAGTAAAGCTTCATGCACCCATAATGCCTAATGTAACTTAGGCATACATTTGTGTGCATGTATCATTGTAAAATTTCCATAAGTAATGTCACTAATATATAGTTTTTTTCAAAAACATATTCCTTTCCTCCTATTCATGATAGAACTCTGATAATAAAATTTTGGATTCGTGGAAAGATACAGGGAATATTGTCACATAGAATCGCATGAATTTTGGAAATATTAAAAAAAGGATATTTACTCAAAGAAGAAACCGGTATTTTGGATATGTAACACTTTGTGTAATGATTATATTAAAAATACAATCTAAATAAAAATTTCATACATAATTCAAATATTTATGTACTTTTTTTCAATAACTCATATGTTTATTATTCATTTAAAAAGACACTTTTAACTAACTACATTTGACTAATTTTCAACATGTTGCCAGATTTATATTCCTCTTCAGTGTTTGGTTTAATTTTCCTGCTAATTTTTCTCTTGATTCACTTGATTAAGGATGTCTGGTTACCATCGAAAGCTCGTGAATTTTAATTAGTTTTATTACAACTTGCCTAAAATATAAGATAGTGATTGCTTGCATATTATATTAAATTGTACAAAGTTGCTATAGAAACGCAATAACCGTGGCTTAATCGGTAGAGTGACAGAGTCGCATGTCAAGGGCACGGGATCGATCCCTAGTCCGGATCCTAGGTAGAAATAACCTAGAGAAGTTCCCCTCCTAGAATAGGGCTATGCCCGTGAGGTGGAACTTTAATTAAAAAAAAAAAACTGTTTAATGTGCAATCATTTAAAATTTGGTTCTACATACTGGTACTACAATAGCTATTACTTATCACTGTTGGTCACGATTAATTATCACTATAAAATACCTAAAATTCTTAAAGAAAAAAAATCTTAAAAGTTACGTTACAAACTCAATAAACGTTTTTGTGCCAAAAATAAATTGTGTTTATCAAGAGTTATTAAATACCATTAAATTAAAGAAAGTTTTATTTAAGAAAGGTAAATCTAGTTAGCAAAATATTTTGCTAAAACTTTTACATTTGAAGTGAGTGTTATCTCTTTGAACATGAAGCGAAATTTTTTTCGAAAAATGAGGAAAGGTCAATCCTTAATTAAAAGTTGTTGAAAAGAAAAATTAGGAAGCAAAAAGGACTGGAAAATTTTCAAAATTTATTTTTATTGAGAACATTGGTTTATATATATATATATATATATATATATATATATATATATATATATATACTATAATATATATAAATAAAAAAAATATATATATATATATATTATATAATATATATATATAATATATATATATTATATAATATATATATATATATAACATATAATATATATATATATATATATATATATATATATATATATATATTATATATATATATATATATATTATATATATAATATATATATAATATATTATATATATATATATATATATATATATATATTCGTAGGATTGCACAATTCACATAACAAAAAGACATTTATTCATTTAAAAAGGCACTTTTAACTACATTTGACTAATTTTCGACATGTTGCCAGATTTATATTCCTCTCCAGTGTTTTGTTTCCTTTTTCTGCTAATTTTTCTCTTGATTCACTTGATTAAGGATGTCTGGTTACCATCGAAAGCTCGTGAATTTTAATTAGTTTTATTAAAACATTTCTTGTGCTATATTTTAACTTAGGTTATAAAGTTTTATTGCTTTTATCTAGATATATTATTAAGGCAAATGTAATTGTTTAAGTCGAAAAACTGGCATTTATTTGTTATTCACATTAAAAACTTGAAATGTATTTGTTATTGCAAACACAAAATAGAATAGATTTAAAATACTGTTAAAATAATAAAAATGAAAATAGATTTCAAACTTCACGAAACTAGGCGTTTAACCTTGAATGTGCCGATGTCTTGGTGGGGAAGTGGATATGAAATATATATATATATATATATATATTATATATATATATTATATATATATATAATAATATATATATATATAATATATAATATATATATATATATAATATATATATATATTATATATATAGATAGATAGATAGATATATAAATAGATAGATAGATATATAGATAGATAGATAGATAGATAGGTGTGTGTATGTGTGCATGTGTGTGTGTAGGTGTGTGTATGTTATGGAAAGAACCCTGAGAATTATATAATCAATGAGAGACACTGAAATTGTTTAAGTCAAAATAAGTTAGAAAGAATAAGGAATATTCTTTCCAATTCTTCTCATTTAGTTACCTCAGATAACACCTAAAATATTTTAATGCAAAGGAAGTACCATTATAACGTTTTTAAACAAAGATATATTTTAAAATTAGATACTGAAGAGTCGCTATTTTGAATATTATTAAGGTAACGATAATAAATTAGATACCGATAGTAGAAAGAGCATTCTCTTACTGCAGGTAAGAAAGAGCAGGTCTTGGAAATATCATGCATGCTCTGGTTTTCCATGAAATTTCATAGGAAAAGTTTACGATAAGGAGAGCTCAGCAAGAAAGAACGACTATAAACTTGCTTGACTAAATATTCACAAA
>JABUQX010073228.1:25000-49726 GCA_015478945.1 Trachelipus rathkii
TCTTGTTAACAAATAATAAATAATAATAAATAATAATTAATAATAATAATAATAATAATAATAATAATAATAATAATAATAATAATAATAATGAGTAATAGTAATTGTAATGGTGATAGTAATAATATTTGTAATAATATTATAAATAATAATAATATTATTATTATAAATAATAATAATAATAATATTAATAATATAAATATTAATATTGACTATTTGTTTTAGCGTTTGACAATCAAACATTCTTAAATAAAGTAGAAAAGATTTTCATAACAAAAGGGGTACCTGCGAAAAGCGCAGTGTGAAGTTAATGTGGTTCGAAATTTACAAAGCTTTGGATTCAAACAATGACTTGTACCCAAACATATGCCTATAAGTTCTTCCCAACTAAACTCATCATTTTTTATTAAATTAAAGTAAAACATTATAATGTTTTACTTTAATTTAATAAAAAATGATGAGTTTAGTTGTGAAGAACTTATAGCCATATGTTTGGGTACAAGTCATTGTTGGAATTCAAAACTTTAAAAATTTCGGACCTCATTAACTTCCTTCCCACTGCGCTTTTAGCAGGTACCCTTTTGTTAGGAAAATCTTTTCTACTTTATTTAAGAATGTTTGATTTTCAAACGCTAAAACAAATAGTCAATATTAATATTTATATTATTAATATTATTATTATTTTTTTATAATAATAATATTATTATTATTTATAATATTATTATAAATATTACTATTACTCATTATTATTATTATTATTATTATTATTATTATTATTATTATTATTATTATTATTATTATTATTATTATTATTATTATTATTATTATTATTATTATTATTATTATTATTATATTGACCACGGACTGTGGTATTTAGGCACTCTAATATAAGAAACTTCTCTTTCATTGCTTCAGCGCTAATGTAACGGGGATATTCTAGAAGTTGAAAATAAAGTTCCCTATCAGTTGATTCATCAAACTAGTGAAAATTAATTTTTTTTTATTTTATTTTTTTTTATTTTATTTTATTTTTATTTTATTTTTATTTTTTTTGTACACTTATTGATGTGTAATTTAATTCAAATACCTCAGGTAATTTATGATATGTGAGACGTGATAGTAATATTGCAAATCAAGATTTATTAGATTTTCGATGAGACATGGGGCCTCGTCGAAAATCTAATAAATAAAATATAATATTTATTACAAAACTAATTTTGCCGATTCTACGAGACATGGTTAAATCGATTATTTTCCCTTAGGATGAGTCTCTATGGCACGAGGCATACGAAAAGCAAGCTTGTATGATGTTTCAGCAATATTTTCACTTTGCATTTTTCAATTTATCAACTTTGTCGATGGAAAAATTAAAATTTGTAAATCAAACTTCATTTAATAATAGTCATTGGCATAATTTCCCCCTCATACTTAAGAAACTGTCTTAATTGGTAAATGAAATGAAACCAATAAAGAAGTTCTGATCACAACCTTGTATTGGGGTATCATACAAACACAAACAAACAAACACACACACACACACACACACACACACACACACACCTACACATACAATTATATATATATATATATATATATATATATATATATATATATATATATATATATATATATATATATATTATGATATATATATATATATATATATATAAATATATATTATATATATATATATATATATATATATATATAATATATAGAATATATAAATATATATACATATATATATATATATATATATATATATATATATATATAATCTTCATTAACGTGTTGTTTTCGTAAATGTGTTCATAACTTTATATTCTTAACTGCATAAACCGTATTTAAGTCTTATAGTAACCATTAAGACCTGATGCGGTGCAATTGTTTTTAACTGCTTTGAATTGTTGTTGTACAGGGCTGGTATTAAAATTATTAAACTGGACATTTTTAGAATTCTGTGCAGCATCACGTCATTAAGAAACGGTTATAATTAATAAATAAATAGCTAGAAAGAAATTACTAAACAGTCGTTATTATTATTATTATTATTATTATTATTATTATTATTATTATTATTATTATTATTATTATTATTATTATTATTATTATTATTATTATTATTATCATTATTATTATTGTTATTATTATTATTCACACACGAACCCTTCACCGCGATAACGTCCCACTTTGGAGGAAACGCATCGGCCACAGGATCCATTCGCAGTCCCCCATTGGATTCCTCGGACCCCTCGACAATCTTACCACTGTATAATGTGTCCCAAATGCTATGTTATTTGCATAATAAAGTTACACAGCGTTCTGGTCATTTCTGTAACCTGTTAACGTCATATGAGCCAGGTGATCGTAAATTTTACGAGTATATATATATATATATATATATATATATATATATATATAATATTATATTATATATATATATATATATATATATATAATATATATATAAATATATATATATATATATATATATATATAAATATAATATATATATATATATATATATATAAAAATATATATATATATATATAATATATATTATATGTAAAAACCCTAGCCATAGAGCTTGTGATAGAGTGGCTGGTTTTCCTTTCGATACTTCCGGGTTTGATCCCTTGAGAGAGAGAGAGAGAGAGAGAGAGAGGAGAGAGAGAGACTGAAAGAGAAAGATGAGAAGAGAAGAGAAGAGAGAAGAGAGAGAGAGAGAGAGAGAGAGAGAGAGAGAGAGAGAGAGAGAGAGAGAGAGAGAATAAAAGAAAAAAAAATTAAATAATATAAATAAATAAATAAATGAAAATAACTAGTAAGTAAATAAAGAAATTTTTGAGAGTAAACCGCTTTTATCTTTCAAAGCTTTTCGGTTGATAACCTTGATTCTTAAATAAAGAAAGTTTAACAAACTTTAGTAGCTAAATTTGCAATTTTTTTATATATATAAAATCATTACAACTCCTTTTATTTGATTTTTTATATTTCCTCTCATAATTTGAAAATTATATATTGAATTAATTATTCTTTTATTAATCATTTAAATAGATTTTATTAAAATTTACCTAAATGTTAATATTTTTTAGGCATTAGATTAATGAACCAACGAAATAAATAAATACAAAATTAAAAAATGAATAAATATGTAATTAACTATTTAACTAAATAAGGTTCATGTGGGTTATCTGCTCCAGTTAAGCGGAAGTCAATTTTTTTTTTACAATATACGTAATCGAATAAAGTCTACAAAGCGCTCTTGCTGACAGATGAGTGTTTTTTTAACAATGTAAAGCGAAATAAATTATAAATATAAAAATATATAACATTGTATATACGTTAAGTACAGGTTATGTTAAGTTTAGTTAGTTTACATAGATTTAAACTTTTTTTAAATTTTTTTTAAAGGTGTGAAGATGCTTTATTACTATAGTTTCAATTTGACTTTACGCATTTTTATTCCAGTTTTATGAAATGTGTTTGAATTCATGAAATTGATATGTATATGGAGGTTTAGGCAGATAACCCACATGATCCCTAAATAAATAAATAAATAACAAAGTATATTTAATAAAATATAATATACGATATATTAAGGACATAACATACAATATCACAATCTCTTTTAACCACATTTTTCTCATAAATATTCATTAAATATGTTGAAAGTATTTTGCATAATTTAAACTAAAACTGATTTAAACTTTAAGCCTTTTGATAACATTCAAAACGACTTTAAAGTTTTAAATTGTATTCCAAATAGCTCTAAAATTCAATTGGTTTTAATATACAAAAACCATTTTGTAAGAGTGAAAAAAATGTTTAAACTCTTTTCATGTTTTCATAAAGTTATTCTACTCTGGCCTCATAAAATGAAATTAAATATCAAATATTCACTAATATATATATATATATATATATATATATATATATATATATATATATATATATATATATATATATATATATATATATATATATATATATATATATATATATATATATATATATATATATATATATATATATAGTTTATATACAGGACCCACCACGGCACACAAAGAAAGCGGCCACACAGGGTTGATTATTCAACTCCATGGGTGGGTCCTAGCTCATTCTTATTCTTATTTTAAATATATGTCATAAAAGAAAATTTAGATTTCGAGATGAATATTCAGTTGAAAAATAAATAAAAAGATAAATAAAAAGATGTACTTACATTATATATAGTCCTTATATTACATTACAAAATTATATATTATAAAGAATTCAGTTCTTGAAGATAAGTGAAAATAGTTACTAGTAAACTAGGAAAAATCATACAAGACCGGATAAGCATTTTATAATTATGAACAATAGAGTAGAGGAAAATGATGCCGGCGAACGTGGTCCCTTGAGGAAAATCAATGAAAATATGGTGAACAGATTTGAGAATGGCTACGGGGAAATTTGCAGATGGGAGGATAATCCTGTGACATGTAGTGGCCGTGAGTGATGTTGATGAGCAATATATATATATATATATATATATATATATAGACAATATAGTATATATATATATATATATATATATATATATATATATATATATATATATATATATATATATATATATATAACTATATATATACAACTCTTTATCGAACTGTATGGTGGCTCAAGCTCTCCTTTTCTCATTCTTTCGTTGTCGATTTTCTAACACAGTTAAATTATAATCGATAATACATCTTCCCCAGTTGGTAAATACGTTCTTCCTAATTAATCTTTTCTTCACTTCCTCAGACGTAAATACATTCAGACTTAGTGTACCAGATCATATCGACCTTTACCATTGATCATGATGTAGATTCCCTAACCTGGCTATATATATATATATATATATATATATATATATATATATATATATATATATATATATATATATATATATATATATATATATATATATATATATATATATATATATATATATAAATAAATAAGAGTATACAAAAAAAAAGTACATATACTGTGTTTGAAAACACAAAAGAGGAATTAACGGGATCTTTTTGTTTTCTAGTGTAAAATATGCATATCTCGTGTATAGAATATATATATATACCGTATATGTATATATACCGTGTATATATATATATATATATATATATATATATATATATATATATATATATATATATATATATATATATATATATATATATATATATATATATATATATATATATATATATATATATATATATATATATATATATATATATATATATATCTACACGATGGCACCACTCACTCACGGGCAGGGCCCTTTTCAAAGGAATGTGCAAATAAATAAATAAATAAATAAATAAAAATAAAAATTACAAAAACAAAAAAATTAAAATATATGGAAAGTAAACCCACCCTGTCCATTGCCTAAAGCAATTCCCTCAGGTGGACGCAGACGCGACTTAAATATAGGAAGATTGAATATTGCAGGGAAGATAGAAGAAGGCAAATTCCACAAAGCAGATGTGGCTGGAAAGAAGGAGGTACTACAACGGCAAATCTGGGGTTTCCAAAATTCATACAAAATTCATGGAAATCATGGAACCCCATTTGTTAGGGCGACGCAGTGGTGGAGGAATGCAAGAATTCTCTCGAGCACTTGCCGTTGTAATACCTATAGAAAGAGATAGGGCGCCAACGTCACGACGCAGAAAAGAGGGTCAAGGGAGTCAAAGTATGTGACAGTTTATAATCCTCATAGCCTTAGCATCAACTCATCCAAAAGGAGGGTAGAACCGGATCCACCCCAAATGTGAAAACAGTATTCCATATCCGGGGCGAATAAGACCTTTATATAACTGGAGAATCTGAGCTGAAGAAAAAATTCACTTAATCTGAACAAAATTTAGCAGCATTTTGAAGCCATTTAGCAACCGGTGTGATGTGAGGTTTCAGACATTTCACTATTTATGTTTAGTCCAAGAATGTTAATGTTGTTTACGGGTAAGACATTGAAGCGCCAAAGGGGATATATATATATATATAATATATATATATATATATATATATATATATATATATATATATGCTATATATATATATATATATATATATATATATATATATATGTTTCTATAACAAATATATATATATATATATATATATATATATATATATATATATATATATATATATATATATATATATATATATATATATATATATATATATATATATATATATATACAGTGGCGTATTTAGGGGGGGCCAGGGGGGCCATGGCCCCCCCCGAAATTTTCTAGACACAAAAAATTTTTAAGTATTATAAAGTACAGAAGTTAAATTAGTTTTTTATAAATCTTCGCTGTCAGGAACAAATCTCGTAAGTCCATTAGTTAAAACTAAACTTGAAACCATCATAGAAAATGCAACATTAGAATTTCAGCTGATTTTTGAAGAATGTGTAAGCGCATCTGAATCTGAACTGAGTATTGAAATTGATGTACCAAAATTAACAAATTCAAAAATACAGACCAACATTCCTACTTCCGACCCACAGACTTATTATCACACACCCATTTTTTATACCATTTTGGATGATTTAATATCAGCATTAGGAGAGAGGTTTTAAATTTTCCTTGCAATTTGTCATACGAACTATGGGTGTAATGTGCCATATGAAGATAAAAGATTGTGTAATATTTTACAAGGAAGATCTCAGCCCAAATGAAGATTTAGTAAAGCAGAATGGGATTTATGGAAGTTGAAATGGCATCTCAGCACACGCCCAAAAATCGCAATAGATGGACTAGTTTCTTGTTCACCAGTCACAATTTCAAATATTTACGTTCCAAATACTGGCAATTTTACCCGTGTTTGATGCTTCAGTAGAAGAAGGTTTTCAACATTAAGACTTCTATACGTGAGAAATACTATTGGAGATGAAAAACTTATTGGACTGCCCTCCTCTACATAAATCGAAATATTGAAATAAAAATTGAAGATGTTATCTCAGGCTTCGCTCACTCTCATGTCAGGCAATTAAATTTAACAATTTAAGTAAGATGATTTTTAGTAATTCATATAAATTCTTCCCCTTATTTTCTTAGGAATTTAATATTTTGTCCTTCCACTTTATATATATATATATATATATATATATATATATATATATATATATATATATATATATATATATATATATATATATATATATATATATATATATATATACTATATGCTATATATATATATATATATATAAATATATATGTATATAGCCATAACTCTCATATAACTATTGGTGCTTTCCCCAATCTGTAATATATATATATATATATATATATATATATATATATGCTATGTAAATATAGATATGTAAAGAACGATTTTGTTTGGCCCCCCCGAAAAAAATTTCTGGATACGCCACTGTATATATATATATATATATATATATATATATATATATATATATATTATATGTATATTTCCTGTTTTAAGTATATATATATATATATATATATATATATATATATATATATATATATATATATATATATATATATATATATATATATATATATATATATATATATATATATATATATATATATATATATATATATATATATATATATATATATATATATATAAAATGAAATCTATATATATATATATAGATGAATATATAATTTACTTTCTCTAACTATATATATATATATATATATATATATATATATATAAATATATATATATATATATATATATATATATATATATATATATAATTCTTAACCATTCTTAGATTTATTTATTACAAAATCACCTAAATGATAAATTTAAAACGTCAATTTATTGAAAAAACAAATTTACAAGTTTGCATTTAACATTTTTTAGCCGCAAATCGATTTATTTATAAAATTATTAGTTTAAAATATATTCATGAAGCCTACAACCTACCTTCCAATTTCCCAATAATGCATCTACAATTTAATAAACCTTTTCAACAGTAACCTATATATATATATATATATATATATATATATATATATATATATATATATATATATATATATATATATATATATATATATATATATATATATTAGTGTTGTCCGAGCACCGGAATTTTGCGCCGCACCTCTATGTTTCAATGCGCACCGCGATGCGCACCACGCACCGCACCGCACCGCACCGCACCGCACCGCACCGCACCATACCGCACCTGGTGCATCGGCCAGCTTAATATCATCACTCTCCCTATAATGTCAACGTATTGATCAATTTTCGTCAAATGCCAGTATCTTAAAACACAGTTCCGATAATAGAGAAAAAGATTTTCCTTTCATGACTAAAGAAATACCCATATATAAATTTCAAGCATATAAGAATAAACACGTTAAAAACCAATTTTAAATCCTTAGATAATCAAATGGCTTAAACATATAGATGTTATACTGAATTGCGATTATCGAAGATTTACGTTTTGAAGAAAAATATTTAAGACGAAAGCGGTTACATTTTTAGGATAGTAAATCCGATTATTTTTAACAGCAGTCCAAAATACTGAAATGAAAATATTTTGCATATAAAAACAAATATTGAACCCAATTTTCCATTAAAAAAAACTTTAATTTAAGAACTTTAAAACTATTAATAAGTTCAGTTTTTGGCCTTCGAAATTTTATTTCAATGAAACACATTATTTTTATCAAATGCTGAAAATTCCGTTTAAAAAACTCAATTTTAAAGATTTACCAAATAATTCAAATGTGAATTTAGGAAAAATCGTACTTTTAAGAGTTCTTAAATTCCGTAATGTGAAAATTTAAGGAAAAAGCGTAATTTAGAAGTTAAAATTTTATTAAAACAGGTTTTCACAACTAATGAAAATATTTGGTATATTAAAAACAAATATTGAAAATTTCATTATAAAAACGTCAATTTAAGACATGTTAAAACAAAACTATTTAAATAAAATTCTCTTTTCTTGCTTTATTGAATATTAATGCATCGTCCAACTGCAACACATTCGAATTTTTTCAAAATGCTAGAAAAAATTAACAGTTAAAAAACTCAATTTTAAGATTTTAATTCCAAAATAATGTTCAAATGTTGAAATTTGCGAAAAATCGTACTTTTAAGAGTTTCATTAAATTTGTAATTGTGAAAATTAAGAAAAAGCGTATATTTTAGAAGTTAAAATTTTTTTATTAAAACAGGTTTTCTACTCAACTAATGAAATATTTGGGGTTATATAAAACAAATATTGAAATTCATTAAAAAAAACGTACAATTTAAGACACCTAAAATATTAATAAATTTACTCATATCCTCCATTTATATGAAATGCAATTTCAATGGAGGAACCACATTATGTGTCTAAATTTCGCGGATAAATACCGTTAAAAACTCAATTTTAAGATTTAACAAATAATTTCAAACTGTTGAAATGTTACGGACAAAAATCGTACTTTAGCCAGTTCACAAATTTGTAATGTTGAAAATTAAAGAAAAGCGTATTTTAGAAGTTAAAATTTTTTATTAAAACCAGGATTAACACAACAAATAGAATCAACCTTCCTAGAATAAAGTATAAAACAAATATTGAAAATTTCATTAAAAAACGTTCATTTTAAGACACATAAAAACTATTAATAAATTCGGGTTTTTTTTTTAAAATGCATTTCAATGAAACACGATAATTTTTCAAATGCTGGAAACATACCCGCTTAAAAAACTCAATTTTTAAGAAATTTAACCAAAATAATTACAAATGCTTGAAATTTAAGGAAAATTTCGTAACTTATTAAGAGTTCTAAATTGTAATGGTAAAATTTAAAGGTAAAAAGGCGTAATTTTTAGAAGTTATAATTTTCTTTTATTAAAACAGGTTTCCACAACTAATTAAAATTTTGTATATAAAACAAATATTGAAATTTCATATAAAAAACGATCAATTAAGACACCTAAAACTATGACAGATTCCACGTTTCTATCCCTTTATTAGTGGTATATGGTTTCGTGCAAACACATTATAACCTTTCAAATGGCTGAAAATCCCGATAAAAAACTCGAACTAAGAAATTACCAATAATTCAAATGTTTGAAATTAGGAAAATTCGACTATTTAAAGAGTTCTAAATTGTGATAATGTTGAAAATTAAGAATAAAAACCATTAATTAATTAAACAAGTTAATTAGTTTATTAAAACAGCTTCTCAACAACGAAGCAAATATCTCACCTCAATGACTTTGTTTACTAACACAACTAAAAAACGTCAATTTTCATTATTTAACTTAATTTAAGTTATAAATCTCTTTTCTGCTATTTGAAATTCTTCATTTCAATGAACCATTCCGATATCTTCAACATTGCTGAAAATACCGTAATGAATTATCAATTTTAAGATTATAACCAAATAATTTCAAATGTTGAAATTTAGGAAAAATCGTACTTTTAAGAGTTCTAAATTTGTAATGTGAAAATTTAAGAAAAAGCGTAATTTTAGAAAGTTAAAAATTTATTTTATTAAACAATAAAAACCTTTTATGAACGAAATATTTTTGTAAGATATAAAAAAAAATATTGGAATTTCATTAAAAAAAAGACGGTCAAGTTTAAGACCCCTAAAATATAATATTATTCATCGGTTTCTGCTTTGAAATAGCATTTCAAAAACACATTATTTTTTCAAAATGCTTAGAAATTAGCGATGAACTTTTCTATTTTAAATTTAATTAAAGGAAGTTAAAAATGATAAATAATTATAGGCCAATAATAACGTCACTTTAAGAGTTCTTAATATTGTTAATGTGAAAATTTAAGAAAAAGCGTAATATTTAGAACGTTAAAATTTTTTTATTAAAGCAACATGTTTTCAAAACTAATGAAACATTTGGTATATAAAAAACAAATATTGACAATTTCATTAAAAAAACGTCAATTTAAGACCTCTAAAACTATTTAATAAATTCACTTTTCAGCTTTCTTAAATTGCATTTCAATCGCACACATTATGTTTTTGCAAATGCTGAAAATACCGTTAAAAAACTCAATTTTTATTAATTTAATCAAATAATTCAAAAATGTTGAAATTTAGGAAAAATACGTACTTTTAAGAGTGTCTGTAATTAGTTATATGTGAAAATTTAAGCCAAAAGCGTAAATTTATAGAAGCTTAAACCTCTCCTCCTAAAAGGTTTTCACAACATAATGATAATATTTGGTATTAATAAAAATACAAATATTCGCGCAATTTCATCAAGAAAAAACGTCAATTTAGGACACCTAAACTAAACTATAATAACTTCTCATTATTTCTGCTTTTCTTAAGGAACGCAAAAGTTGCAACTGGATTAAGGGTAGTTTGTAAAAAGAGGCGAAATCCTACCGTTAAAAAACTCCCAATTCTTAAGATAGTGATTACAAATTTCAAATGATTTGAAATTTTTGAACCAACAGTATATTAAGATTACAACTTAAATCTTGTATCCCATTGTTGAAAAAAATTTTAAGAAAAAGCGTAATTTTTAGAAGTTAACATTTTTATTTAAAACAGTTTTCACAACTAATCGAATATTGGTAACTATCAAAACTCACATATAAAACTCCCATCTAGTATAAGATTCAAGCACTTAGTACACCATAAACTAATAATTAATAAGCCTCTTACTCGCTTTTTGAAATTGCATTTCAATGAACACCATTAATCGTTTTACAAATGCAATTCAGGATGCGTAAAATTATTTTTTAAATTTTTGCTTAACATCAAAACTCACATATAAAACTCCTCTACTCTAGTATAAGATTGAAGCACTTAATTTAGTAATGTGAAAATTAAGCAAAAGCGTAATCTTAACCAGAAAAAAGGTGTTTTATTTGCGAGCTTTCAGGATGCGTAAAATTATTTTTTAATATACAAAACAATACTTTTGGAAAAAAATTTCACATGAAAACTCCTCTACTCTATATAGAGATTCAAGACTTAATTTAGTAATCTTCATTTTATTTAATACTTTGAAATTAGATTTTCATGTTAACACATTTATTTTTCTCAAATGACATAGGAAAATTACCAGGTTAAGTAACTCCAATATTTATTGAATTTAGCAAATAATTCTAAAATGTGTTAAAATAGTAATAATAGTTTTTAGCTTACTTGAGTCATATCATAAACTTTGACCATTTAATCATTTTTAGGTTTGATATTTCTAATCTTATTTTATAATTAGTTTTTATCAACTAATTTCAAATGTTACTTTTAGAAAATACTTTCAACAAATTTTAATCACAAAATCTTTTAATTAATTTTTTTTTAAAAATGTATATATTTTTTCATTAGAATTTATTTCATAAAAAATAAAAAAAATTTCCGATTTGGAAGTGGTTGGTCTAACAGGGAAATAAATTTTATTAATGAAAAAAAAAAAAATAGGACAATACTTGAATATGAATTCCATTTTTCACCTTCAGAAAAATATTTAAGAACAAAATTTACTTTTCCTTTCATAACTTACTATTATTTATTAATAACGTTCATCACAAACTAATGAAATCATATTGTAGTACTGAAAAAACAATATTGAAATTTCATTAAAAAACCGTCAATTTAAGAACCTAAAATACTATAATAAATTCACATATTTGCTTTTTTTTTAAAATGCATTTTCAATGAAGGGACCAGCCAATTATAATCTTTTCAAACTGCGTGGAAAAATCACCGTATAAAAAGACCTCAATAAATCAAGCAATTACCAAATAATTTCAGATATTGAAATTGAAATGTAGGAAAAATCTCGTACTTTTAGAATTCTAATATTGTAATGTATGAAATTTTAAGACAAAAAGCAATAATTATAAAAAGTTAAATTTTATATATAAACAGGTTTTAACAACTAATATAATACTTTGGCTTAATAAAAACGACATATATAAATTTCATTACAGAAAATGTCATTAATACATCCTTTAAACACAATTAATAAATTTTTCTTATTCTAAGCGTATCTTAAGATAGCACTTTCAAATGAAACACATTCATATTTATCAAATGCTGGAAAAACCGTTAAAAAACTCAATTATTTAAGAATTTAACCAAATGGAATTGTCAAATGTTTGAAAATATTAGAAAAAATCAGTACCGTCTTAAGAACGTTCAAATATATGTAAAATGTTGAGGAATTTTAAGAAAAAAAGCCGTAATTTTAGTAAAAGTTTAAAGATTTTTTATGTAAAACAGCGATTTCACAAACTAATGAACAAATAATATTGGTATTATATTAAAAGTTTTCAAATTATTTGAAATTTCATTTCAAAAAACGTTCAAATTTAGAACCAACCTAAATACTATTAATAACTTCCATCTTTTCTCTCTACTTAATGAAAGGTCAATCTTCTTCGTAACTTGGTTATCTGATCATAAAAAAATACCGAAAAACATCTAATATCAAGATAACCAAATCATTTCAAAATGTTGAAATTATTAGGAGAAAACATCGTACTTTAAAGAGTTTCTAAAATTTTGATAATAAGTTGAATAATGTTAAGAGAAAAAAGACGTATAAATTTTTAAGAACAGGTAAATATATTTATTAAAACCAAGCGTTATTCAAAACTAATGAACATTTGGTATATAAAAACAAAAATATTGTAAAAATTCATTAAAAAAACATCAAATTAAGACCTAATAGAATTCTAAGGCATTATTTTCACTCCTCAGCTTTTGAACTTTTCAAGGTCAATGAAACACTATTACTCTTTTTGTCAAAATGCTGAAAATACCGTTAATAAACTCTAAATTCTTAATATTTACCAAATAGAAAATTTCAAATGTTTGAAATTGGAAAAAATCCCAGTACTGTTTAGAGTTTCGTAAAGTTCGTAATGATAGAAAAGTTAAGAAAAAAGCGTAATTTTAGAAGTTAAAATTATTAAACAGGTTTTCACAAACTAATGATAAAATATTTTAGATATATATAAAAAACAAATATTGATATATTCATCCTAAAAAACGTCATTTAAGAAACACCTAAAAAACTAGTATAACTAAATTCTCTTTTCTGCTCTTTGAAAATTCGATAGTCAATGCAAAATTTCAATTTTTTTCAAATTGGCTGAAAATTAAGGCTCTAAAAACTCAATTTTAAGAATTACAAAAAATTTCAAATGTGACACATTTTAGAGGTTAAATAATCACACCGTACTTTAAGAAGTTTCTAATATTTGTAATGCTGAAAGTTTAAAAGAAAAAGTCGTAATTTAGCAAGTTGAAAATTAATTTATTAAAATATTTGGTTCTTATCACCACTAATGAAATATTTTGTATTATAAAAACAAATATCTGAAATTTCATTAAAAACGTCAATTTAAGACACCTAAAACTATTAATAAACTTTTACCTTTCTCTGCTCTTTTTGAAATTGCCATTCAATGAAACACATTATTTTTTCAAATGCTGAAAAATTCCGTTAAAAAACTCAATTTTAAGATTAACAGAATAATTTCAAATGTTGAAATTTTGTTAGGAATAATCGTACTTAGTTGTTCTTAATTTGTAATGCTTGAAAAATTTAAGGCAAAAAGCGTCGTTTAAATTATTTAGAAAGTTAAAAATTATATTTATTCAATATACAAGGATTTTCACAATATAATGAATAATATTGTTGGTAACGAATAATATAAAAAACATAATATTTGGAAATGAGAATATTTCATAAAAAACGTCAATTTTAAGACACCATAAATACTATTAATAAATTCCTCTTTCCTTCTGGCTTCTTTAGAATTGCATTTCAAGCAGCACTTATTTTTATCAAATTGCTGAGCGATACAGCTTAAATCAATTTATAAGAATTAACAATACTAATTTCAAATGTTGAAATTTACAGAAAAGATCAGATATCTTCTTAACAGAGTTTCTAGACATGTGATAATGTGAAAAATTTCAGAAAAAGCAGTTAGTATTTAGAAGTAAAACTTTATCTCCTCATAATCCATGGTTTTATTCTCAGATTAAAATGAAAATATTGGTATATAATAAACAAATATTGAAAATTTCATTAAAAAACGATAATTTAAGACACCTAAAACTTATTTAATAATCATTTTTCTGCTTTTTAAAAAGGAATTAGCATTTCAAATATGAAACCACAGTATTATTTCTACAAATGCTGAAAAATTAACCCGATTAATAATACTCTATAATTTAAGACTTTAGCAAATATATACCAATTGTTGAAATTTAGGAAAAATCGATCTTTTAAGAGTTGCTAAAATTTCTGTTAATGGTGGAAAAGTTATATTAAGCAAAAAATTGCGATACTATTACTGTAAGGGTTTAAAATTATTTATTTAAAAACAGGTTTCACACACATAATGAAATATATTGGATATGGATACTATAAAAACAAATATTGCTCCTTTCAGTAATAATGGCGGACATGCACTCATAAGAAAAATTAAGAACACAATAAACATAAAATTCACTTTTTTTGCTTGTGTTGTTTATCAAATTCTTAAAGAAAAACACTTATTTTATTAGAAATGCTTGAACCAAATACACGTTTAAAAACTCAATTTTAAGATATTACCAAATAATATTCAATATCGTATATTGAAAATGAGTCAAAACTCGATAACTTTAAGAGTTCTAAATTTGTAATGTGAAAATTTAAGAAAAAGCGTAATTTTAGAAGTTAAAATTTTTTATTAAAACAGGTTTTCACAACTAATGAAATGTGTTGTTTGAGAAAAACAAAATATAAATTTCATTTGAAAAAATGTCAATTTAAGACACCCTAAAACTATTAATAAATTTCACTTTTTGCTTTTGGAAATAGCATTTCAATTGTAACACATTTATCTTCTTTCGAATTTGCTGAAAATACCGGGTTTAAAAACTACCATTTTAAGATTTCGCAAATAATTTGTCAATGTTGAAAATTTAGGAAAATGTTATTACTATTCAGAGTTGCTGAAAATTGAATGTGTGAAAATTATAAAGAAAAAGGCGTAATTATAAAGAGTAAATTTAATTAAAACAGTGTTTGATAGAGGATGCAAAATTTCAGTTAGGTTATAAAATAGACATAATTTATTTGAAAATTTCATTTAAAAAAACGTCATTTTAAGACACCGAAAACAATTAATAAATCTAAGACACCTAAAACTATTTTGAAATTGCATTTCAAATGCAAATCACATTCATATTTTCAAAAGCTGTGAAAATATCCTGTTAAAAATCTCAATTTATAAGATAACCAAATAACTTTCATCATGTTGAAAGATTAGGAACAAATCGTACTAAGAGCGTTCTAGGAATTCTGTAATGTGATAAATTTTAAGTAATATAAAAAGCGTAATTTTGAGAAGTTAAAAATTTTATTTAAACAGGATTTCACAACTAATGAAAATATATTGGTATATAAAAGACAAATAAATTGAAATTTGCAATTAAAAAAACCGTCAATTAAGACCCCTAAAACATATAAAATTCTACTTTATCTGACTTTTTGAAATTAGCATTTCAAATGAAACACATTATTTTTTTCAAATGATGAACTGAAAATACCGTTAAAAAACTCAATTTTAAGATTTCACAAATAATTATGAAATAATGAAATTTTAAGGAAAAAATCTTACTTTCTAAGAGTTCTAAATTCTGAATGTGAAATTATATAGAAATAAAGCTTGTATTTTAGAAGTTAAATTTTGTTTATGTTAAAACACGTTTTCAAAAACTAATAAATAATATGGGTTTCATAGTTAAAACAAAATATTGAAAATTTATCATTAAAAAAAAACGTCATATTTAAGACCTCTAAAACTATTAATAAATTTCTCATCTTATTCAACGACATTTTTAAATAGCATTTTCTCATGAACACAGATTATTTTTCAAATGCTGAAAAATACCGTTTCAAAACTTTCAATTTTAAGATAATTAACAATATAATTCAAATGTTTTGAAATAGGTACAATCGTACATTTATAGAGTTCTTAATGTTGTAATGATCGCACAAATTTTAAGCCAAAATGACGACAATGTTATAGAAGTTAAATTTATTTATTAAAACACGTTTTTTTACACATCACAATAAATGATAATATTTAGAATAACATATAAAAACAAATTAGAAAATATCATCATAAAACGTTCAAATTTAAAGACCACCTAAAAACTATATATAAACTCTTTTCTGACTTTTTAGAAATTGCATTTAAATTGGAAACACATATTTATCAAATGCTGAAAAATAACCGTTAAAAAAATTTTAAGAAATATTACAAAAATAAATTCAAAGTTGAAATTAAAATTTTAAATTTCAAGATAATTTCTAAGAGTTCTAAATATTGTAATGTGAAAAATTTAAGGAAAAGGTAATTTTAGAAGTTAATATATTCTTTATAAAACAAGGATTTCAAACTAATGAAAGCATTTTGGTTATATAAAAACATTATATAGACTATTCAATATAAAAACCATGATACACATTTTAAGACCCAACTCAAGAACTATAAAAATTCAACATTTTCTGCAGTTGAAAATAGCATCTCAATCGTGAAAACACCATTAATTATTTTTTCAAAATGCCTGAAAATACCGTTTAAATAATCTCAATGTTTAGAATACCAAATAATTTCAAATGTTAAAAATTAGGAAAAATCGTACTTTTAAGAGTTCTAAATTTGTAATGTGAAAATTTAAGAAAAAGCGTAATTTTAGAAGTTAAACTTTTTTATTAAAACAGGTTTTCACAACTAATGAAATATTTGGGTTAAATATAAAAAATCAAATATTAAATTTCATTAAATAAACTGTCAATTTTCGAAACTTATTGATCTAGAACCAATAGAGAAGAGTCTGCTTTTGAACAAAGCATTTTGCAACTCCAACATCATCATTTTTCAAATATTGCGTTCAAAAGCACTTACTCGAGAGTACAATTATACGAATTTTAGAAATTGAATTTCAAATCGTACTGCAATTTAGGAAAAACGTACTTTTTAAGGAGTTCTAAATTCGGTTATGTGCACAATTTTTAAGAATTTCTAGAAGGCTTAAACAAATTTTTATTACAACAGGTTTCACCAACTAATTGAGAAATATTTGGTATATTAAAAACAAATATTGACCATGTATCATCAATTTAAAAAACCTTCAAATTTAAGACGATAGCTAAAATACAATTACAAATTCTCTTTTCTGCCCTTTGAAATTGCATTTCATGAAACCACTATTATTTTTCAATGCTGAAAATACCGTCTTTTAAACCTCCGAGATGTATGTGTGTAAGTAAGACAATCTTCAAGAATGTAAGAAATTTAGGAAAATCGCGTACTTTTAAGGAGTTAACCTAAATTATAGCTTAAGGTTGTGTGAAGAATTAAGAAAAAAGGCGTAATCAATTTTAGAAGTTAAAATTTTAGTTTATTTAAATAAGGTTTTCACAAACTAATGAAACATTTGGTATATAAAAACAAATATTGAAATTTCATTAAAAAACGTCAATTTAAGACACCTAAAACTAATAATAAATAAGAGCTCTTTCTGCTTTTGAAATTGCATTTCAATGAAACACATTATGTTCAAATGCTGAAAATACGTTAAAAACTCATTTAAGAATTTAACAAATAATTTCAAATGTTGAAATTTAGGAAAAATCGTACTTTTAAGAGTTCTAAATTTGTAATGTGAAAATTTAAGCAAAAGAGTAATTTAAGAAGTAAAATTTTTTTATTAAAACAGGTTTTCACAACTAATGAAATATTTGGTATATAAAAAACAAATATTTGAAATTTCATAAAAAAAACCTCCGTCAATTTAAGGACACCTAAAACAAATTAATAAATTCTTCTTTCTCTGCTTCTTGAAATTGCATTTCAATGAAACAACAATTATTTCTTTCTAACACATGTCTTGAATAAATACCGATTAGGAAAACTACAAATTCTCTAAGATTTTTCATACAATAATACATTTTCCTGTCAAATTAGGAAACATTCCGTACTCTTTAAAGAGTTTTCTAAACGCTTTGTATCCTTGCTGAAAATTTAACGAACAAAAGCCGTTAATTTTAGAGTGACATAATTTTATTTAAAACCAGGTTTTTCACAAACTTAATGATTCCATACTTTGGCTCTAATCAACCAAATAAATCATAACATGTTCTATTACATATAAACTGTCAGATTTAAGACATCACTCTAAAATTGAGTTCGAATACAATTCATTTTTTCTCGCTTTTGAAATAGCATTTCCAAGTGATAACACATATATCTTTTTCCAAATGCTGAAAATTACCAGTCGAGAAAAACTCAATTTTAGAAAGTCTTGTAAAAAAATAATTTTCAATGTTTGAAATTTAGGAAAAATCCGTACTTTAGAGTTCTACTTTGAATGTGAAAATAAGACAAAGATCGTTATTTCTAGAAAGTAAAATTTATATAATAAACAGAGGTTTGTGCGGAAAACTCAGTGAAACTCATATTGCCGTACCGGTTATGATAAAAACAAATATGACAATTTCATTAACAAAACGTCAACTTAAGACACTAAACAATAATAAATTCTCCTCTCTCTGCTTCAATATGGAAACGTTGCATTATCACTCCGAAACCACACTCATGTTCTCAACAAACTGCTGTAAAATAATCACGTCTAAACAAACTCAATTATAAGACTTTACACCAAATAATTTAATCATGTTGAAATTATCTAGTGGAAAAACATACGTACATTTTAAGAGTTTCAAATTTGTAATGTGAAAATTTAAGCAAAAACCGTAAATTTTCATGTCAAGTCTCTTTTTGTTAGTTAAAACAGTGTTTCACAAATCTAATGAACTATTGAGATAAATATACAAAAAAAACAAATACTGAAATTTCCATAAAAAACATTAATTTTAGACACTACAATTAACTATAATCGATTAATATTAATAAAATATTACTTACTCATATACTCTTTTAAAATTGCATTTCAATGAAACATCATTAATTCTTTTCATAATGCTGAACTAATAATCCCGTAAAAAACTCCATAACTTCTTAAGAATTACCAAATAATTTCAAATGTTGAAATCTTAGGAAAAGTTGGCGTCTTTTAAAGTTACTAATTCTGTAACTTGTGCAAAACTTAGAAAACAAGCAAATTAAAAGTTAGCTCTGCTATATTTAGAAGAAAGTTTAACATCGTAAGATTGATTTGGGAAGCAAATAACAAAATATTGGAAATTTCATTTAAAAACGTCATTTTAAGACACCTAACAATTAATAAATTCTCTCTTTTATGCTTTGTTCGAAATTAGCATTTCAATGAAACACTTCCATTTATCCTCAAATGCGTCTGGAAAATACCGTTAAAAAGCTCACACAATTATTAAGATCTATAACCATAATAATTCCAAACTGTTGTAAATTTTAGGAAAAATCCGTCACTTCCACTACGAGTCTAAATTCTGAATGGGTCAATCAATTTTAAGCGAATAAAGGCGTAAATTTAGAAGTCTCCAAATTAGAAACACGAGAGAGAATTTCTACAACTATGAACTATCTTGGTATATAAAAAACAAATATTGAAACATTCCTTTATCATAAAAAACGCATTTCAATGACCCACCTAAAACTTTACTTAATAACATATATAATTCACTCTTTCATCGCCTATTTTCGAAAATATCCATTTCAACGAGAGACACATTATTTTCTTTCAAATGCTGAATTTAATACCGTTAAAACATCTCACCATTTTAGATTATACACACACCATTTCCAAAATGTTGAAAATTTAGAGCAGAAAATCGTACCTTTAAAGAGATATCTAAAGTTATGTAATGTGAAAATTTAAGAAAAATGCGTAATTTTAGAAGTTAATAATACTTTTTATTTAAACAGTTTTTCAAAACTAATGAAACAATCCCACCATTATATATATAAACAAGGCAAATATTGAAATCCTTCATTAAGAAAAAACGTCAATATTAATACTCTAAAATCTATTAATAGAGATCCACTTCTTCAGCTGGTTTTGACATGTGCATTTCAATGAAAACATTATATTTTTTCAAATGCTGCAAATACCGTTAAAAACTCATTTCAAGATTTAGCAAATAATTATTCAAATGTGAATCTTAGGAAAAATCATACTTTTAAGAGATCTAAATGTGTCATAATGCTGAAACATGTTGAAGACATTAAAGCGTAATCTCTATAGAAGGGGTTTAAAATTTATTTATTAAAACAGGTTTTCACGAACTAATGAAATTTTGGGTATATAAAGAGAATATCGTCGACATATCTAAGACAAGTGCAATAAGACACCTAAAAAGCTATAATATAATTCTTTTTCTGCTTTTGAAATTGCATTAAATGCAACACATTATTTTTTCAAAATGCTGAAAATACCGTATTTAAAAACTCAATTTAAGAATTAACAAATAATTTCAAATGTTGAAATAGGAAAATCGTAACTTTTAAGAGTTCAAATTTGTAAATGTGAGAAGGTTATAAGCGCAAGCGAAGAAAGCGTAATTTTCTGGAAGTTAAAGAAATTTTTGATTTAAACAGTTTATTCACAATGAACTATGGAAATATTTCTGTACTACATTAAAAACCAAAGAGTATTTGAAATTTCATTAAAAAACGCATATTTAAGAAATAATAACAACATATTTAATAAATTTTCTACTAATTTCGGCTTTTTAGAAATTGCACTTTCAATGAATTACCCATAATAATTTTTCAAATGCTGAAAAATTCTTCCGTAAGAAACTCAATCTTTAAGGAATTTAACAAATAATTTCAAATTTTGTTAAATTTTAGGGAAACATTTCATGACATATCCAGAGTACCTAAGATACATTTTTCGATAATATTTGATCCAAGTATGGTGTAGAAGATTAATAAATTTTATTAAAATACAGAGTTTTTCACATAAAATCTAATGAATATGTTGGTAATATAAAAAACAATTATTGAGAAATATTCATTAATAATAATAATAAATTTAAAAGTACATAACCTAAAACTAATTAATATAAAATATTACATTTTCTAGTCTTTTTAGAAATATAGTCATTCAATGCAATGAAACTAAAAATACATTATTTATCAAAAATGCTTGAATTAAAATACCATGTTGCAAATAACTCAATTTTAAAAGATAATTAAACTAAAAAATAATTATTATTGTATGAAACTAAATTTACAGAAAAAATCGTATTTTAAAGAAGTTTCTAAATTATCTGAATGTAAAGTTCTACTAGAAAAAAGCATATATATTAAAAATTTGTAAATAATTGTAGAAAATGTAAGATACAGGTTTTTAAATATAAACTAATAATTCACAATTGGGTAAGATCCAATAACATTAAGTTTGACTTTTCATATAAATAATAACGATCAATTTAAAGAAACTACTCTTAAAACTGTATCATAAAGTCACAATTACGCTTATTTTTCATGCAATTATTTAAATTACTAGACAATTTCAATTAAATAATATTTTAAACACATGTTTTTCAATAATATGCTGAAAGATAAATGGCGATATTGAAAAATTTCAAAATTTTGAGACATTACTGCTAACCAGTATTTCAGATATTGAAATTTAAAGATGTATCAAGATAGTACTTTTGAAAAGAAGATTTCGATATTAATGTATGATCAATAATTTAAGCAACAGGAAGAACCGTAATTTTAGAAGTTAAAAATTCTGTCTTAATGGTTAAGATAAGGTTTCAATCAACATATAAATATTTTGAGGGTATATAAAACAAATAATTGAATTTCCATAAAACCGTCCAATATTAAGACACCTTCTAAAACTAATTAACATAAATTCACTTTTTTTGTTTTTTGAATTTAAGCATTTAAAGAAAACATTATTAAATGCTGAAAATAACCGTTTAAAACTCAATTTAGATTTACCAAATTAATGGTTCAAATGTTGAAACCTTAGGAAAAATCGATTACTTAAGATCTAATTGTTTAAAAGTGCATGAAAAATCATTAGGAAAGCAAATTTAAATAGGACAGTTTGTTTATATTAAAAAAGCTTTTACCATCGAAAATAACACCGAATAATTTGGAGATGATAACCAATATTTAATATTTCATTACAACAAAAATGCCAATTTCAGGCACTACCCTAGAACCTAATTAATAAATGGGTCACTTTTCGTGCTTCCCTTTGGAATAGACATATTCAATTGTAACCATTCTATCTATTTTACCTTCTAATTGTTGAAAGTACCAGTGTAAAAACTCTTATTTAAATAATAAAGCGGCAAATAACTTTTCATTATGGAAAGGGTTATGGGAAAAATCCTTATTTTAAAGGAACTCAAAATATTTTTCTCAAAATAAACAAAATGAAAATTTAGAAGAAGACTTTTTAAATACGTTTTGTGAAATAATGAAATATTTGGTAAAAGAAACCCTTTATTAAAATTTTATATTAAAAAAACGTCAATTTAAGACACTAAACACTATTTTTCACTTTTTGCTTTTGAAATTTAGCTTTGCATTATCAAGAAACACACTGTTGTTTGCGATTCAGAAAATTATCCTCGGTTTAAAACTCTCAATTTTAACGATTTACCACATATAATATCAAATGCTTTGGAATGGAACAATTAGGAACAAATCAACGTAACTATTTAAGGTTAACTACATTGTAATGCGCGCGTGGGAGACTCTAAGAACAGGGAAGCGGTAAGTTTTAGAAGTTAAAATTTATTTATTAACACAGTTTCACAATTCTAATCTAAGTATCAACATATAAATTAACAAATATATATAAATTTAATTATAAAAAATGTCAATTTAAAGACCTAAAACATATTTAATAAATTACACACTTTTTCTGCTTATTTTTTGAAAATAGCAATTTACTAAATGTAACACCACAATATTTTTTTCACATTGGGCTAAAAAATACGTTTAAAAACTGCAAAATTTTAGATTCCTAGCAAAAAATTTACAAAATCGCTGTGAAATTAGGAAAAAATCGTACTTTTAAAATGATGTCTAGAATTTGGTAATGTGAAAATTATAAGCGAAAAAGAAAACTTAATTTTAGAAGCTTAAATTTTTATTTTAAAACAGGTTGTTCAGCAACTATATGGAAATATATTGGACGTAAACCCCTATAAAACACCTATTGAAATATCATTAAAAAACGTCAATTTTAAGAAACCTAAAACTATTAACTATTAACAAATTCGCTTTTTGCTTTTTGAAATTGCATTTGTGAGGAAGATCATATTTATTCATTTTCTTTTTAAATGCTGAAAATACCGTTAAAAACTCAATTTAACGATTTACCAATTTAATAAATTTCATAATGTTGAAATTTAGGGAAAAATCGTACTTCTAAAGAGTATCTAAATTGTTAATGTGAAAATTTAAGAAGAAAAAGCGTAATTTAGAAGTTTAAATTAATTTTTATAAAACGGGTTTTCACAACTAATGGAATACTTTTGTATATAACAACAGATATATATTAGTTAAATTCATGATAAACAATGTACAATTTTACAGAACACCTAAACATTAATTAAATATAAATTCACTTATCTTGCGTATTTGGTAGGATAGGATAGTCAGTGGTTCCAGGTTTAACACGAACTTCCATTTTTCGAGATTAGCTGAAATACCGTTAAAAAAACTCAATTTTAGAGTTTAGCCAAATGACATTTCAAATTTAATTAGAGAAAAATCCGGTACTTTTA
>JABUQX010073229.1:7500-10000 GCA_015478945.1 Trachelipus rathkii
ATATATATATATATATATATATATATATATATATATATATATATATATATATATATATATATATATATATATATAATATATATAATATTGATCAGACTGTTGTCGAAGATGTACGGATTAAAAATAGTTGGGAGAAAAGATAGAGAAGAAACTGAAGAACAACAGAGAAGAAAACTGAAGGCTGCAAGAACTTCTAACTAAAGTCTAAATAGCTTTCAGAATTCAAGATGAGAAGGCTTTTAGAATGAAGGACCTGGCCAGATTATTGTAACAAAGAATTTTACTAAATGACTGAGTCTGTTTTTAAATTTTATAGAAAGAAGCATAGTATTTTATATCTTGATAAAATTTATTTGATCAGGAACAAAATTTTCGGCAAGATTTCTTTTCATACATTTTAATAAGTATATATATATCATAATTTCTCTAAAATATAAATGGAGGAGCGACAATATTTCCCGGCTTAGTTCTTTTGGATTATTAAATTAAAGAAATTAAACTTGGATTGTAAAGTTAATATACAAATTGCAACTAAATTAAACTGGCCAGAAGAGTTTGGATATAGCGACACATCAGATCATATGAAGAGAATCCTCTTCGTTTGGCTACTAAGGGCAGGGAACCACTTATGTCAATTTGTTTTCTTCCCACGAAAAGCTGTAGAAATATGAATAATATTTCTGCAGCTAACACCACTCTATAGTCATACGGGACATGGTGTTGAGTATAATATTTATAATAATAATAATAATATATATATATAGGTCGACAGGGCTAGCAACCCGGCCCTTTACTTTTATGCTTGTAGAACTCTTGGACCAGCATTGGAATCTTATGCGCCCAGAAACACGACCTTCTGGAGAGCTTTGGAAGAACGAGTTTCAAGGCCAATGGAAGAAGATGCTAGTTCCACTGAAAGGGTGAAACCCTACCTGAGTGTATAACTCAAGGACTAGCATCGGAAACCATTGCGCCGAGAATTGTTTTTCTAGAGTGCTCTAGGATCAAGAGTTTCGGGAATAGAAGGGAGAAGATGTTGGTCCAACTGACAAGGTGAATGCCCTACCTGGGAGATGGTATATATATATATATATATATATATATATATATATATATATATATAATATATATATATATATATATATATAAATATATATATATATATATAAAATGTATATATTATATATATATATATAAGTATATATATAATATATATATATATATTATATATACTATATATATATATATATATCTATATATAATATATATATATATATATTTAAAACTTCCGCATATATATTTAATGAGATAACTTAAATACGTGAATAAAATATATTTAGATATAGAAAACATGTGAAATGATAAAAAAAATTATATTGGCAAGTTAAAAATGCCAAAAGTACTTGCAAGTACTTTGCAAATTTTCAAGTACAAAAGATGCAAGTACAAGTACAAGTACAAGTACACTGGTTTTAGAAACTGCAAGTACAAGTACAAGTACTCAAAAAAATGTACTTAAGCTCCAAGTCAAGTCCAAGTCCAAGTCCAAGTCCAAGTCCAAGTCCAAGTACTTGTATTTGAACCCAAGCATATATATATATATATATATATATATATATATATATATATATATATATATATATATATATATATATATATATATATATTATATATATATTTATATATATATATATATAATATTATATATATATATATAATATATATATATATATATATATATATGGTGTGTGGTGTGTGTTGTGTGTGTGTGTGTGTGTGTGTGTTGTGTGTGTGTGTGTGTGTGTGTTGTTGTGTGGTGTGTGTGTGTGTGTGTGTGGTGTGTGTTGTTGTGTGTGTGTGTGTGTGTGTGTGTGTGTGTGTTGTGTATTAGTATAAATGTTTATTGTGCGCCCACTTGGTTCGGCATAATATTGTGTACGTGTGCATTACCTACAGTGAGTATTAAAAAAAAAAAACTGTCCCATTAAACCCTCACCCTCCCCCCCCCTCCCCTCCAACTCTCTCTGCTCGCCGCACAAACAAATTGTGGTTATAATTAAATAGCCACGAACACGCCAAGAGATAATATACACACACACCACCTACACACGATACACACACCGACATATATATATATATATATATATATATATATATATATATATATACTATATCATATATATATATATATATATAATATATATATATATTATATATATATAATATATATATATATATATATATATATATATATATATATATATATATATATATATATATATATATATATATTATGTTATCTAATTGAAAAATCAGAATAAGAGATTTTATTTATTTTAAATCAGGGTTGGCACGAAAAAAATCAAATAATTTAAATCAACTGATTTGTTTACGTGATTTTTTTTTTAATAAAAAAATCACGATTTTTTTTTTTATTTTTTAGGCAAATTTTTTTTTTTTAAATTAATAATTAATCCTAGTTATCACCTAATTAATGATA
>JABUQX010073229.1:17500-57861 GCA_015478945.1 Trachelipus rathkii
GAAAAAAAAAAATTTTATTTTTTTTAATTTTTTTTTTATATCTCCCAAACTACGATAGGTAGAAGAGAACTAAAAACATATATGGAATCAGCGTATAAATATGTTTAAGGGGGCTCGAGCCGACGGTGGGACAGAGGGGGGGGACGTTTTTCATACCCCGTAGGGGGGCGGAGGAACCCCCCGTGTACCCAAATCCAAAAGAGAGCGGGGGTTCCCGGAGTACCTCTCCGGAGGGGGGGAAATAGTCCACCCCGTCGTCCCCAGGAGGCCGAGAGACCCCCGACTCTTTGCATCTTTACGGTTTAACCCTGGGGTATTCTTTAGTTAAAAAAAAAAAAATCTTTTTTTCCTACATATTTCATACGCTGAATTCTAAAAATTTTATGAGTTTTTCTGTACCTATCGTAGTTTTGGGAAATAAAAAAAAAAAAATAAAAAAAAGTAAAATTTTTTTTTCATTTTCCATACAAAATTTCATACGCTGATTCCATAAATGTTATTCAGTTTTCTTGTATCTATCTTAGTTTTCGAGATATTATGCGGGTAACTTCTTAGTTTCACCTATATATAATATATAATTATATATATATATATATATATATATATATATATATATTATATATATATATATATATATATATATATATTATATATCTATATAATATATATATATATATATATATATATATATATATATATATAAGTTCTTATGTTTTCCATTTACTTTGTGCTCAGTGGTTTTGCTCTCTGACGTCATGAAAATATGGTGACCTTTTCCCTTGAAACTGTCTTCCGATAGTAGCCCCAAACTAAAGGAAAGGGTAGTTTATAAATATCATTTAAAAAAAAACAAAAATCTTATGCAGTGGAGAAATACTTATCTGAGGGTAACCCTTACGGCAAAGTCGAGTCGTTTTTAAAGAAGCATTCCATATAAAACGGGCCTTTAATTATAACGAATATAAAAATATTTTTACATGTTCTGCAATTCTAAACAAAATCTACTTTCGTTTAAATTTTCTGCTTTAGTTAGTTTAGGGAGGTTGATCCTTTTTTGATCTTCAATGTTTCAGCTAGAGTTTTTGGACTTCCTTTAAATATGGTTGATATCCAGGGTGAAAACATTCTCAATGTTCGTCCTTGCGTTCGCAAGGTTTGGTAGTAAAAAAATCCAAATACTACCTTAAGTAATGAATTTTAAACGGCCTATTAACACAAGTTTTCTGCAATTCTTCAATTAGTTCGCTTCAGTTCTCTGCGTTATCTGTCTTATGGGTTTACCAGGAATTATTCATCACATTTTGTAAATAATTCCCCATGCAGCAACCTCAATTCCCTTAAACTTTCGTCAAATGCTAAGATCACTCATTAGTTTCTCTTATTTGTGAGTTTAACAACATATATCTTCTATTATCTTATGCCTCATTTTTATTTATGGAACATATCTTTCAGAAACTGGAATCTTCGCTATCTCAATCCTTTATAGGGACTCTTCATCAAATCGAGTTTATGTGTTGTGTAGTGTTGGAGGATGATCAATTTTTTTAGTTTAAATCGTGTCTGATTTACTATATTCACTCTCCCACAGTGAAATGCCTTCTCCTTTGAACACTGTTTTTGGGTAATGTAGCTATTTTTGCTATTACTTCCCCGTTCTACTTACTCACACAAGTAATCAGAACTTAGTGTAACCCAAGTTATAATTCAAATAAGAAGCTTATCATCTTTCAAGATGCTCCAAAAAATATGAATCCTGCTCAGTTTTACAAGTTTAATTTTTATCTAAGACAATCTTCATGTGAGAAGTCTAATACAATATCAAAGTTTTGAGGAGTCTTAATGAAAAGACTGCCGCTGTTCAGCATTCTGGGATATTGTTCCAAAGCCTTCCAGTAAGAGCACATTATTTGCGAATAGGTTATTTCTCATCATTGAGGGGAAAAGTGTTTAGCTTAAAGTGAAATCAATTGAAATATGCTAAATAAAGAACTAAAATCCCTGTGGCTTGCTTATAAGCAGATTGTTGGTTGTTTTATAATTGTTCTCAATATTTTTTATGGACATAACATGTTAATGATAGTAAAACAAATGATTAAAGTTTAAAATAAGTAAAATGTGAAAATGATAAATCTATTGCGCTATTTTATTCTGTGCATAAAATTACATTTAGGGCAAAGCATGAAATTAATAACTGTAACATAATGATAATAATTGCAAAAATAAAATTTCAGTTGCCAAATTTCAAGAGGAAGGAATCCCCATAGCTGAGAGTTATCTTGCTTATAATGGAAAAATCTCTACAATGGATGCATTTCTTTCTAGTGTTACGGTGTTATAAAATATGAATATAATAGCAGTAGTGATCAAGCAGCGTTCAGCGATACGAGAATAGTTTGTCGATAGTTAAAGATTGATAATTGAAAAGAAATGAGAAACATTTATCTCTCGGTATAGCGCGTGTGTATAATTTGATCCTCTCATTACTTAACTCAACTCAATAACATCACACGACTAAAAGTACACGAGTTGAATGCGACTTAAAGATTAGTTATGAATTCCTAGAGATTATATTGTTGATTTTCGCGCATCTTCGATTTATAGTGGAAAATTTCTTTGATGTGAAATTTTTCTCGCGTCAATTTTCTGTTTAGGAAATCTAAATCCCAAGACCTTTAATTTCAAAGGTCAATTAAGATTTTCAGTTTTATATTATTATGACATTTCTATTAAATTATATAAAGCTATTCTATATTACCTAAATTATAAATAATACTATATCTAAATAAATTATCTTCAGAAATAGAAATATAGAAATGATTTATAGTGAAGTATATATATATATTAAATAGTTTTATATATATATATATATACTATAATATCATTTGGTAAATGAAGATTTATATCTAAGTTGCTAAATATGAAAAACCATTGCAATTAAAATAAAGATATCTAAAGTATTTTATCATCCACAATACCGTCTTCCACACAAATATCTTGACATCTTGTACTCAGCAGCTGTACGTAAGATGGTCTTTCTTTGACTGAATTGAGCTGAAGAATTTGATTCTGTTAGAGGAATTGGTGAATGAGGTGAATATATATAATTACCTGAGAGTGGACAGACGGCTTATGCAACGTTGCGACCTGGAGCAATCTCGGTCGGAGTACTATCTCCCTGTCGGCACTACGCAATTATGATATGTGATTTGCATTGCAGACTGGCAGTACTGCTATATATATTCTCAATTGTCTTAGACATGCTGATAATTCTCGGATAGAGGAGACTTGCGCACTGCTTATTGCTATATTCGTTTATTATAGCTATATATCTCTATAATTATATTAAAGTTATTATCTCATACACTAAGGTAGACAGTAGGTGATAAAGTAGGTAATAAGATAAACTCCTCTAATGTGAGTTAGAGATGACAATATAGTATATAATAAATAGATTGTACAAAGTTATTGTTCTCATCTCCTTTTAATTAACACTCACTCCTGCAATTTATTATCTATTCATTTCACCTAATAATCTAATGATCATCGCAACTATACCTCAAAAGCAGGGATGGATCTAGGTTACTTATTATTAGGTATAGATATATATATATATATATATTATATATGTGGGTATTTGTTAATTTCGAGAACAGTGAAACATTTTATAATCTACCTAATTCTCCTATAACTATTTGTCTGTTGCTTCTAACTCTGAAATAGATCAGCATTGTCTAGTCTCACGGCATAACATCGGAGGGTGCCGTGCTCAACAAAGTGTGGAATCCAGCGCTCTAACAGATCCTAGAGCCATAATCTCCCTGAAAGGTCTTCCATAAACTCTTGCTCTTGTGAAGCTAAGTAATGAGGAGTTTATTGGCTAAGTGCTTTATCCAAAACCAAGGTTAAGGAGTTATTTTTCTTATTGTGAACCTGGATAACATCATTAATATCATATTGTTATTAACTATTCCCATGTCGACTGCAGATCTCAACACTACTATAATATCTTCCAAATTAATTTAATCTGTATGATACCTATTAGTTGATTATATCCTTGGATACTTGAAGTTTCTTCGCATAACATATTTTGGTTTATATACTTTGAATGAACGATTCCGAAATACTCAGTATAAAGAGTATGTATGAAAGTGCGGAGGCTGTTAAGGTTGGCAACAATTATTTTTTAAGCTTTGAGCTTTTTATTATTTTATTAGGTTAGGTTAGTTGTTGAATAAAATTTGGAAAAAAGATATTATTTTAATAGATACTTAAGGAACAAGAAAAATCGCTCTCTGATCTCGCTTCGTCATCGCATTCTCTTGCCTCTAATATTATTGGATCTTAAGACCAAAACTGATGATAATGGTAGTATTGATTTTAGGAGTTTAACTGTGATTTGATTCGTTTAATGTAACGCAATATGTCGAGAAACTATATTTAGAAGATCTCAAAGATTTACTATCTAACGTATTACATATTCTACACCTATTGTTTGTAAATTCTTTAGAGGCATTTATCTGTAAGTTACATTAAATTATTGGTACTGGGTATAATTGCCTATATATTATTACATGGTGATAACCTAGTTGTGATAGTAATTAGTGTAAAAGTGAAAATGTGAGTTCTAGCTTAGGATACTATTAGTGAGTATAGATATATATATCATATATAGTATAATACATATATTATATATATATATATATATTATATATATATATATATTATATATAAAGGACTATCATACTATATTATCATATGAATATTTTAGTCTCTTGATATTTTAAGGCAGTTGTGACACAATTAATAGATACATTTTTGAAATTCCTTTATCATTATCTTTATATATATATACAATACAGAGTATAGCTACTGTAAGTACCACTCCAGATATTATGCTTCAAAAGACGCACAAATATAATATCTATATATGAGGATAAAATTAAGATTAGTCATTTTTGTGACCATATTCTAGAGAGGGTATATTATATAATAACTGTTAATTTGTATTTGTCATATTCTATACTATACAGTCTGACAAGAACATTCCTTAATACTAGCCTTGCCTTAGGCTCTTGGTAAATCCAGAAAGCCATTGAGTCTTACTAGATAAATTGAACGTGGTATATTGAACACCTCATTAATAGTGGCATCTTAGATAATTATGAAAATTATCTTTTATTGATCAATCTATGAGGTATGCTTAATCCGTTAGCCTAGTAATGATTTATGGATCTATATACGATCATCATTAATATAAAGGTTATTGTGCATATATCTACCTATTGGATATCGGATCCTAGACCTTTTATTACATCAATCTTATGATAAGTTAAGTTGATGACCAGCTCGTAGTTGGAATTTCATTACCTTTTAGGATTTTGGAGATAAGGTGTAATAGATTCTACTATGAAAATACTTATGTGCTGCTTGCATTATCTTCATAAGTAATTTACTAACTGCTTTCTTGAATTCAACAATCTTGATTGGATACAATGAATCCTGCTTATTATATAATCGATTTGATATAAATGATATTTTTATGATAAGTTTGTTAAGTAAAAGCCTAGGCACACTTGAGTAATCTTTAAACGGTTAAAAAGACTGAGTTAAAAGAATAATTGGATATTTACATTTGTAAAATCTTTTCCTTGGCCTACGACAACATTTATAGTTTACTAATATTGGCATTGAGATTTATCTAGGTAAGAATCCAAGAAAGTAGACCCTTTTGGCCATATATTGAAGATTTTGTGAAGTAAAGTAGAAGTTTTGTAATCTACCTCTGTAATCAGAATCTGTCTGGCGTTTATATATAAGTCTCTCTAGATGAATGGTAACCTAAGCGTGAGATAATGTCGGGGATAGTTTATTGTGTCCTCTACTGTATCAGTTCTGAAATATTGTTGAGGTGATTATGTTGTATATACTTGCTTTTATTGCCTATTTATAGTAGAGCAATATTTTATTTTTTGGCTCGCGGAATGAGATTAGGATGCCGTATATATGATCTAGAAGCTATTTTGCAGCTAGCTCTATCATCAGAAGTGGCCTTTATGTGGTTTTTGATTGCTTGGGTGGAGACATGATAGTGAAAATATAGTCTAATGAACGCGAAATATTGATTTTAGAGTGAACTACTGTGTGTGAGAGGATGACAGAGCAGATTAATGAATGGGGCAAAGACTCACCATAGGATAGTTTACGTGAGGATGCGATCTCTGTCATGTTAGGATATTAAATTAGACCTTCGCCCTATACTATAAACGACTAAAAACCATAATCAAGAATGATAAGAGTCGAAGATAGTCGGTTGAGCCGTAACGACGTAACGTCTAGTATGAAGATATGTTGTTGAGGTCGGCTGGCTAGAGTAGAAGGACACACGTGCTCTCTTCGAAGTTTCTCAAGGTAAGTGAAATTGCCATGAGGAGATTGATATGTAGTGTTTAGGGCATCTGAACAAGTGCAGATCAGAAAAGCAGAGGACTGAAAACCTATAAGCTAGGAGTGAATTGACGGGTTCTTTCGTGGGGTAAGTTGTGGCCAACCTGGGCAGGGATGAACTACAATGACGCAAGAGGCAACTATTGTAGTGGTCCTCCTCGTCGAGACCTAATTGCCATCTGTACACTCTCTGCTGTAATAGTCATATGCGATGGCTTTCTTGTGATCTGAGACGAATTTTACTCCAAAGGGTATAAAAGGAAGGTGGAAGTAATGAACTAGACTTTTATTAGGGTATCTTAATGCGGTCATTAGGTTCTTTCTACTCAAGTTTCCATATGCAGCTAAGCACACTCGCAATATCATATCTTTTACCCCGCTTGGGGGAGATATAAGTTGTAGAGTCTTATGATTCGACATTTACTGAAAAATTTTGGCTATATAGTTAATTAAACCCTTTGTATAATATAAGTGTATAATAAATACCCTTGTATAATATAATATATATAATAGCCTTGTATAATATAATTGCATAATATCCACTATTGTGTAATGCCTATGTATCCTAATAAATTCCCTTATAATTATATTATAATCATTTATATAGTAGTTAAGTCTCCCATAAGTCTAAGATGGATATACCACTTCATCTTCATTCATTTTGATTGCATTCATAATAATAGTTCTTTTAAATGTATAGTGATATGATCATGCCTCGTTCTACGTAATATAATATTTAAATTCGAAATTCTTAATCTATAAAAGTTTAAATAATAAAATTACTCAGATTTCATTAGTATAAGTTTAAGGAATTACCCACCTTCCCGAATCAAAACTTCTTAACTGATAATATTGATGATATAATGTTGTATCGCAGCGGATTAACTACTGAAGATAAAAACAAACTCCTAATGAACGATTCCATTTCGAATGCTTTCTACATTAGCCCCATTAATTACTCTTTCCAAATTTGAAAGATGACCCGCTCAATATTAGCAGGTCTTATCTCTAATTAAGTTATATAATTATTATAATACTTAATCTGATAGGGAATGGACTTGTTATTGTAATATACTATATCCTACGTTAACATGACTAACTGAGATTTTGAATTACTAGAACCGGAGTAAATAGGACCCAACAAGTATCTATGAAAGACAATTTAAGATTACTGGTCTCTATATATAGGCTTATGCTGCCTTCATTAGATGATGTATAAGAATTAGTTTTAAGTAAGAATCAGTAAAACAACTAGGATCAGCTGACTACTTATTGTTTTATAGCTACTTGTTAATCTAGTTCTTTATGATACAGTGTCTTAGTTGAGTAGATACCACATAGATAATATATTTATTATAATATATATTTATATATATCAGAGGAGAGATACACTGATAATCTTTGTGAGCGTCTTGCCTGGTCAGTAGAGAGTACCATTCTTGCCTGGCTCACATGCACTTGCATGCGAAAAGGACCTTCATCCTCAATGAAACTACATTGCCAAAGTCTCGTCACTACCTATTATCCGATTCTTTCATACTGAAATTCATATACCTCTAGTCTCGCAAGCGGTGCTCTCAAGTAGCAAATGTCTCTAATTACGCTTTGCATTGGCAATACAATAAGTGAAGTTTTATATTATTCAACCATGTATATAAGATCTATATAATGTAAATTATCATTATATATTTCTTATCTTTAAATACATCTATATATATTATATCAATAACATCTTATTTTGAATATAGGGGATTGTCTCAATGCACGTGATTTTACTACTCGAAGCGACTGAAATCTACCTCCACCCTTTTTTATGTTTCTCAGTTCATTAAAAGATTTGAAAGGAAATATTCATTCTACTTCTCAAATCACTCATTCTCATCACTCGCATATATCTAGACATACTTTGTGCTCCTACCTACTGATATATTTTTATCAGTATGTGGCATTTCAAAGGATTAACAACAATATACTATAGACAGTTCGCTACAGGAGCACTCTTCTACTTCTGACACTAGCACATTTATATATCACAGACTTAACGCTATACACTGATTATACCTGCCACATTATATAGTTTTGGATTTTGAGGATGACTCGACTTTTGCGTTGAATGATGATTATGATTTCTGCTGTGATTGGTGGTGAGCTTGATGGTTTGGATAATCCGCTTAAAAACTCACGGCACACATCGGATGTAGATAGTAGGGAGATTGGTATATATTTTGCCGATTAGTGGCTGATAATAGACCATCATACCCTATCATATCATTAATAACTGCTCTCTAACCGATCCACTAGGAATATACAGCTTTAATCTAGTGTGTGGCTTAGTAGAACATCTACTCTGACGCTAAACGTCTCTCTCGAACGTCATTTCCCAGTATTGATTTTGAGTATCTCGTCTCTCCAGCAGATAACGATGAATAAAATAAATTGTGGATGGATTGTTTATTCAGTCGTCTGTAATGTCAGTAGAGAACTAGACAGTAATCAGAGATGATTTGGAAAGAAAGATTGGTGATTTCACATGGATGATATTATTTAGGAAGAAGGAAACAATGAATTCTTGATGTCTGCGCTCTGTAGACTAACTACAAAAGATGAACGGAAACGCGGTAGAACATAAAATGTGTTAAGATCCTCAGTCAACCTGAAGAACGTGGAGTGGTGAAAAAGTGTGTGTTGTACAGCTACTTGTGTGTAGGAATAGGAGAGCATCGAGGAGAGAGACGATAATCTCTATTTCGAGTATTTTGATAGATTTGAGCCCTGTGGGCGATAAGCTCAATACATTGAGTGGAACCTTTGCGCTCTGTGTTTGTTGTAGTTCAGAATTTCTAAAGTGTTAAATTTAATGTGATGCATTTTGGGAATGTGTGGTAGGTGTCTTTGTTGACGTCATTAGGCTCCATATGTGGTAGAGTGTGTAATGGGTACTCATTTTTCTGGATTTGTATTAGATACTAATGATTGTGAATGCGCGTCATGTGAGAGCGAGCAGTTTAAGTCTATCTTGGCATCGAATGTCCTGGTGGTGACATAAATGAGCGTGGATAGGCTCATGTTAAACAGTGGTATTTGGCACATTTACGCCTGTCGGAGAAATAGCCTACCTGGTACGTCTGCTATTGACTTTCTGTGAGGAGAGAGTTATGTGTGAGGAATATCATATGTTCTTAACACAATATGTGGATATCGGCATAAGACTCTACTATAAATGATGGAATGGTTGATTTAGAGTGCATTGGTAATTTGCGTAAAGTACTGATAAAAGTAATCATATATAGATTTAGTAGTGGTTTGGGAAGATTTAGCGCATTGTGCTTTGCTAGAAGAGGCTATTAGATTGTGTTTGGACTTGTTTTAAATTGCAACTTTGGGCACTAGAAGGAGGATCAGAGAATGGGGTTTGTCCTCAAGTCTCTGCGAGAACTACATGTTATCTTGCTTGTTGTTTATGTTTTATAAGATATCTTATGGCTAATAGTTGGGGGCTTGGATGGAGAGTAGAAATAAGGGTAGGGTAGGTGGGTAGACTAGCATAGTTTTGTTCTATAACTAAGAGTTATGATAAAAAACATTTGAATTTTCTTACATGACCTTGTGATGAACAAACTTACAAGAATTTTGGTAAACTACCTGTTGATATTTGAATATAGTCATAATAGACAAGTACTAGAGAGCTTCATTTCGATCTAACTTTACATATTCAGGTTTGTGAATTTTGAATTCTCGACAAAGGTTTGAATTAGGAAATTCAGAGACCATAATCATATTATTATATTAATAGACTCCCTATACGTTCATAGGTAAGGATTTCTCTCTGTCTCATTTAAGTATGTTTTAAATGTAGTAGCGTTATATCTGAGTAGGAAGTAATTTACATTTATAGAATTCGCACATTATAAAGTTTGTATGTATGGGAAGGGACTTGATGAGGAAAATTAGAATTGAGGACCTTGCAATTTATTATGAGTTTGAGTGTTAAAATTAAAATAATTAAGCAATAATTTCTCGATAAACTTGTAAAATAAAGTGGATTTAAATATTTGATTTAGATTCAGGTAGTACTCTTGAGATAAATGTCTCAACTTGCGAGTATTGTTCCGATATTGTTTATCAACTTCAGAAGATATTTCCTCCGCGAATCATTTTGATAGGTAATCATGGCGTAGGGTGCTGGTAACTTGCACATGTCTACTTATTAAGACCTAGCTACAGATATTGTTGAGAGTTTATAACTTTATTTTCCGTAAATCTAGTTTTGTATAGTGTATGTGTATATGTGTGTGTCCATTTTGTATGTTTTACAAGGGAATGGAAAGCTCTTCTGGAAAGAAGAGCTTAAATTTGCATGAAGTTAATGAAGAAAATATTTATATGTGAATTTTCTTTTTCCTAGTCTATAAGTAATAAAATTATAAGAGGAATAACCCTAGTCGCGGACTTTTTTTGTTAACTGATGATGATTTAGGTGTGTCAAGATATGTGGTTTTGAAACCGACTTTTGAATGTCTTCTTTTTACGATTTATTTTCTAAATATTTAGACAACAATAATTTTTTTCGTCTAAAAACCTCTTTATCTCGAGAAAGTTCAGAGCTTTTTATAACTTTTATTATCACTAATAGAAGATTCTGAAGGTAATGTGATGAGAGAGTACGTGCATTATATGCTCGCCATATTATAAGTTTTGATGTTTAATCTTGTGTATGATGTGTGTTCCAATGGATGCACTTTAAATTTTTTGTGTAACATCTAAGGGAGCTCTAAATTGAGAAAATGGAGAGGTTTTATAAGCAAACTCAATCAGTTTCATTGCGCTCAAAGAAACCACCAAGCTATAGCTCTAAGACAGACATTCACTGACAATGAGAGCAAGTATTTTTTGGAGGGTTGGATTTGATCCCCCTTTTAAATTTTAATTCACTTTAACTTTTTGATTTAATCGAGCATTGGGTTACTGAATTCTGACTACACAGACGTCCTTTATTATGAACTCAGGAATGGGGATAGTCGCAAATTCTCATTATCCAATCTATATATTTTTTATGTATATTTGCATCCTTTTGTTTAAATAATCTATTTACAAGGAGATACTCTAGGTAATTCTCTTTCGCCGGAGATCCGATTACATAAAGCGTTGTTAAGATCGTAGTAATCTTATATTTATATGTATCTGTAGGGCGCTGGTATTCAATTCTATTGAACTGAACTAGATGGTAAAATACTTGAGGCTAATATGACTGTGGACTTACCTGGTTGATAGGATAGTCGCAAGAGAACGGAGAGCTGGGCTTGACATTAATGAGAGTCTTGTGAGATAGTTGGTATTTTTGTGATAATAATTTTAACTCTGCAATAATATACATAGACAGGGCTTGTGTTAGATGGATCTTGTAGGTCTCTTAGAGACCATTTTTGACCTTGAAGGTATGGCAGCAGCTAATAGCATACGTATGACACTATTTGAGACGTATATAGGAGGATTGCCAATGGGAAGAAAACATGTGTAGGATAATAAAGAGAGGGATATATGATGTTACCTCTGTGAGTAGTCGTAAGCGGAGGACCAATAATGTATGTCTTAGAGGTATATGTAATTGTTTCAGGAGGTTGTGTGGATGAGAGGATTGCACCACACACCTAGAGCGAAAAAGCAAACAATTTTCTGGAAGGTTTGAGTGAAGACATGAAGGCTTGGCCTGAGGTGTACCGTTACAGTGAGGCTGATGAAGGATTGTATTTAGGATAGGATCTCAATCTTTTATCATATTGAAACTGGTAGAGTTGAGTAGATGACTAGTGATGGAGAGCAAGAGTTATAACTGTATATACTGCTTTTATCGATATTCTCTACGAATATGCATTTGATTTGAATATAATGGGAAGCTTTATTGCAAGTTGATCATAAAGATGACTTATGGTACGTTGGTGGTATAGGAGCCTCTCACATGACTCGAGATATAAAATGGGCTATGAATATGACCGAATGAGGTCAAGTCGATGATGGACCGAACGTAGAATGTTGTCTTCAAAGTGATTTTGTCTATCTCTCAGATCTCTTATAGATCTCTCTTTGCTTATGTTCAAATAATAGGTGCTATATTTTAAGGAGATCTGTGTATGATGGTTTGACCTAATGAATACTTCCATTGGTATTTCCGTAGTAATCTAGTCGTATTAGAGGTCTTGATAAAGCGGAGTTTAGTAATGTTTTGATTTTAATTTGCTAATATTGCCTGCACGAGTTAGTGCTCAAGGATAACTTAGACAGAACATTCCGGTTCGTTGTACATGAATGAGCGATATATTGGAGATTTGTAGAGTGCGAAACGATAGTCTGATAGCCGGAAATAATTTTTATACCGTTGAAATAGCAGATTTAAATTAAATTACAAAAAAAATCTTTTGAATAGAGATGGTTAACTACGTGTGTAGCGAATCTGAAGAGATTAGAGAGGATTGGTTGAGAAAGGTTATTTTTTATTGCAGAGGGTTTTATTGATGGTAGAAAAAGTCTACCAGGGTCTCGTCACTGAAGTATTGTTACGCGATTTCGTAAGAATTTTTTTGGAGCGGTCTGTTGTGAGATAAGATGTGACTCTGGTCCACGTCTCGCGATGGTGATGCTAACTGTTAGCATCTGCCTCTGTTGAGCAGCTGGATTAATACTAGATGTAGTTGCAATAGTTAAATATTCTAGAAAATATTCTTAATGTTTGAGGTGATTGCAGAGTTTGATGTAGAGTTAGAGTTGTGTGAGTAATAGCAGAGAGTAAAAGAGATGGAATAGTTGTAGTGCAATATAAATCGTGTATGATGATTGATTAAAAGGGACATATTATGAGATAAAGCATATGAGTGAGATACAACTCTTATTCCATCTATACTCCTTACATTGTAGCGTTGTTCGATATTTTACCTACTTGTGTGTAAATCTTAGCATCAGATTACACGACTAGTACGAAGACTATAGTTTATCTCGCTTTTGGATATTAAGAGAAGTAGATATTCAGATCGTAGATGTAGTTATTTTCTTAAGTGTTGTAATCAGTTTTTCTGGTCAAAATTATATTGAAGGGACATGAGAAAAATTCATTAATTGGTCCATGCTAATAACTTTAGTATTACTGTGTTGAGTATAGAATATATGAGATTTCAAATATGTAAGTCACTAAATGAACAAAGTTAATAAATTAGGACTAATATACACTTTTAGTTGTGAAGTAGATGAAGAATACAAGGTCAGAGAGATGTAAACAATTGTGAGAGAGAAATAGAAATGAAAGTACGTTGATGACTCCGAGTTTGTAAGTATTGCGTCATGTGGATATAAGAATAGTTATTTAATTTGAAATAGAAAGTATGAGATTGGTAAAGCGGACCCGCGTGTGCCGTCTCATTAAAGTTAGCTTGTGATTACTTGTGTTGTGCTATAATTCGAGAATTCCCGGCTGTGATTCTTGAGAAGCGTGTATATGCTAAATGTCGGTGCGAATTGGTGAAACAGATTATGTGAACTGCTCATTACCTAAAATTGAGGATTTCTATCTTAATTTTTATAAAAAATGTTAAAGAAACGAATAATTACTCACCTAAGGCCTTTATAATTATTAAATTTAACAGAAGAACTTTCAGAATAAAGTGAAAGTGTATCTTTGCGAAGTAAGGACGCTATGGAAAAATATGTGAGTATATAGGGCATTGTGTATGCAGGAGGAAGTGCATTAGATATAATAAGAAGTGAGTAGAATGTACGGAGTTATAGTGTCGATAATAGGTTGAGTTCTGGTGGTCTAAACCTAGCCAAGGCATGAAACCTACAATTCGTACGATTCCTGCCATAGAGTCGAGTCACGTCGAGCATGCCTTCGTGAAGGTAGTGTTCCAACTAGCGACTAGCAGACGTCGTTATGGCTTCTAGCTTGAGATAGGGATTATAGGGAGGGCTCGCAGGGTATAGGCTGGGTCATAGTTTCTTTCTATTCGTAATATAACGCTCTCAAAGATATTTACTTACTACTAACGTTCTGCTTTCCTTGGATGAGCACTCGTCACCTTTTTACTGCTCTCGGTCTCTAGTGTTTGCGATGCATATAGTAGGATTAGATAGGAAGAAAGAGAGAAGTAAGATATTCTTTCTAAACTTCTCTCTTAAGGTATATATCCTTCTTATCAATTTTTCCCATAAAATAATGGGCTAGTAAGAAATTGAGTTCTCGCAATCTGGCTTCGGAATATAAAAGTAAAAGCAGTAGAAGAACATGATCAACAAAGATGCGAAAAAGTGAACAAGCTCTCTAGCCTTAACTCGCCCCCTGTATTACCATATAATAATTACTAGTGATCTCATCCAGCTAATTAGAGAAAATAACACCCATAATAAGGTAGTCCTGGCGGAACTCTCTTATGCTCCTGGTACCTCATCTATATACATTTAGCCGCCGTAGTATCTTCAACATATAAGGTTTTCGTCCCATCTGTGACCCAGAGTTTGTGGCCACAAACCTATTCCCCTCCTTCACAAGTCCCCCCATTCACCTCCTTTATTACACCTTCTTCTCGACTCTACAACTCACTACATTTGCATCTCCTCCAAATCTCGCTGCTCTGTAAGTTTGCTGACTCTCCTCGCTATCTTAATTTCTCATCGGACTCGTCTCCTTTCCGCCGCTCTGCGCTCAGTTCCCACAAACATCAACACTAAAATATTAACATTCGCTTTTAACTCTACTCGTAACTCTAATACATTATCCGTTTTACAGTTCTATGACAGAAACGCCAATGTGAACATACTAGGCATTTTATTATAATCTTCATAGTTGCTCTATACTCTTAACTATACAATCACGTTACACCACTTATGATAGATCATTTCTCTCGACATTTATTCTCAATTCTTGCTCCATAAACATAATGATCTTATCCTTTAATATTGGTGGTCCATCTGATAACATGACTTTATATAGATCTATATAATATCGTCTTTATATTCAATAGACCTAATGATGTAATTCTCACTACTATATACTCATAACACAGTACAGATAATACCTCTCATGCAATAACTCCATAGGCCAGAATACTCCTCAAACTTTAAGTTCTCTTTATAACATGCTCTTCACATATCTACTCAGGTATATGCACCAGCCACGCTTATACCTAGCCATTATCACAACTGTGCCTTACTAGTCACTTACTGTCATATTCATTCCGATTCCTTTTAATTTACTCAATCATATACTATACCTATAGAAATATATTATTTAACTCAGACTCAATTATGTATTTCAGAGAACTGCTCACATCTTAATAAACTATGATATATATACATCACTGAGGCATGAGCTCTTCTCTACTCCAACGTTCGGGTCAACGCCTTTATCTTATCCACGATTATTATCTCTCTCATAGCCTCATTATTTTTGATTCATACCTGACGCGTATATGTGTTTTCTACCAATCGCTCTTCTCAGAACTGTCTCATATAGTTTAGCTACTACAAAAAGCTCCAAAATTCGGTCTAGGTCTCGTGCGATTAATACATTATAGCGGCACGCCATACCCTAATACATTCTATACCCCTAAAAAAAATTACATTCGCCACCATGTGAACGACACGAGACGTACCTCCCATGACCACTTGCGAAATTCGTTCATAACACCATTCCATAACTACACAATTGAATAACCAAGAGACATAACACAACCCTGTCATACTCCGCTATTAATCCTAAACCACTCGCCCTTTGCACCATTTATTCTTACACGAAGGCTTACACTCGCATAAACATGCTTTTTTCATTACAAGAAAGAGTGTCCGCGGTAATAGTACTAAAAGCATTTTATAATGAGACCTATTACTACTATTCATCACGCCGTAGTGACTTGATGACAAACCTAAAAAACTAAATTACAATTGTTTCTTTCTTCTGCCAATCATTTCTTCAATCGATATTAGTGTATTCGCGCGACAGAGATGTGGAAGGAGAGAGATGATTGGAGAGAGACTCGACACGATCGACGATGATACCGAGAAGACATCGACGAGCATGAGAGCGAGAGAGACTCAACTCTGCTGTGCTTCCATATACTCCACGACTCGCGGTGCTCTCGCAGAAGATCCAACGCGTGCTATACGCCACTCTTTCGGATCTCTAAATCAGAGAAGTTGTCACCTCCGATTCTCTTATCGAAAATCACAGGTTAATAATTGCACTAAAAAAAATACATATCAATGTACGAATCAGTCGCAAAGATAAATTGACTCGCTTATTCCTCTATTTAGGAAATATAAAGATAGGTATATGGTAGAAACCAGCCTCGCAAAGTTGTTCAAACTCCCATAGGGTTTTGTTATACTAGAAAAGGTTACTATTACCGCTCTCCGCCCTTCTCTATATGGTTGGGGAGAAGAGCCGCCCCTTGGCTTCTCTCGACTATACATTCTGCGTTTTTAATTAAGACTTAAATATTACACCAAATATAGTCTTCACAAAATATTATTATCACACACTTCATGCTTTCGCTTCTCGCATCGCAGTTTAAAGATATAGTGTGTAGCATAATGATATTTTTCTCTTACTTTACACTCAAATATAAAAAGTAATTTTCTTTACTATATACAAAAATATTTATCTAAGGTGTCGAGTAATACACATGGTCTTAGTGTGTTCTTAACAGTGTATGTACGTTTTTTAACGAAAATCTCTTTAGTGGCAAAGCTGCTGGATTATGACAGAAGCTTGCCACGAAACAATTTTATTAAAAAACCTACTTAACTTAAATTTTCTGGACTCTTAGGAAAAAATATTTTGGTTCAAAATGTTATAAAAACTCCAACCTTCTCTATCACTCCATCTTCCCAATAATACCTTTACCTACTCTTTATGCACCATCAACCACAACATCCAAACTTTCAACCTTTAACCTCGAAAATAACCTGGATATGTAAATGATCTGGGTAATATATAATTCAACACGCATTGCTGTATATATTTTCATATTTCAGTTTTAACATATATAAGCATAAAATAGCCTTATGAAGAATTAATAATAGCATAGATTCCTCCTTATATTAAGCTTCTTCCGTGTTAACCTATTCAGCGATATCTTCCCATACTCCTCCAATATTTTCCTTATTACAGTCCCCTTGTAAGTCTCATATATATACATATATAATGCCGCTAGTTCCTAATGTTCAATTCTTAAAATTTATAGTTCATTACATACATATACTTTTATAGTATTTCTTATTACCTCCTCTATATCAATTCCAAGCATTCATTTCTTTTAGAGTTTTCTCATTGTCTTATATTAAATACGTATATTCAAGCCATACGTAATTCCTATTTTTTTATTACTCTAATACGCTTATTCATTCAACTATTATCTATCTTCATTCCATATATTCTCAACTTACTATATATAACATTCTTACTTTTCTCCATACTTATTAGGGCTATACAACAGATTATTTCATATACTGAATTATTAGGTTTTTAGTTCATATTCAATTTGTGATGCCGTACATATTATAACAATAGCTTTAAAGAGAGTCACTTTTGACCTGATTTTATACATATTATGTTATAACTAGCGAGCTCATTATATTCTTAATACTTATATTATATATCCTTTATTGTTTTCATTCTATAACTTGGCTTCAATGCTTAATGTTACCTACTTCTATGCGATATTCACTCACTGCTTTAATATCTCATCAAACTTTCACGTATTTGCATTAACTGTAATTGTGTACATAGCATAGTTAACAAATTATGGATGACCTTTTTATTCTCCTATTTCCTTATGCTACCCTTATATTTATGACTTTTCACGCTCTACCTAACACTAACTAGTTTTCCCCCTTTCTTTTTGTTCAAATCATTGATTGGCTCGCCTACATTCATTATTTCTTCATATTCTTACAAACGTCGGTTCGCACCCTCTAGTCACTCCCCTTACGAGAAATCCCCCCCCCCATTATCACTCTTATTATGTGGTTAAGCTATTTGAGTATTAAGTAATAAGTTTTACTTATCTACACATACCTCCTTCTCTTACATGTGAGAATATTCTAATCATACTCTTCCTATCTCTATTCTCATTTATTCTTCCACGTCATACTCCATACCTATACTTGTATCCTTTATTATCTATTACCATTCCTTTTTTTGTAATTATCATATACTATTACAACTATTTCAGGTCTCTTCCCACTATATCTCAATCTGATGTACTTATTCTATCTTTACCCTCTCAGTAAATAATCATTCATAAAAACCCTCTATCATATTATACTTTATTCTCCCACATAGTTATATTTTCTTCTTATATTCTGCGTACTATAACCAAATTAATCTTATCAATTTCTATCTTCTATCAATCCAAAATCTAATTACCATATCTGACCTCTGCAAGAAGAGAATCTCATTCATTAAAATAATAATCATTATCTCAAAGTGATTTTAACCTTTGACATGTTATTCCTAGTGTTCTCTATATCCTCATAATTTGCTCTAATCTCTTCTCTCTACTTACTCTATTTCATTTCACACTTCTAACATGCATCTCGTCTTACATTGATCCCACATCTACTTCCGTTTCTAGTTCGTGTTACCTATCATTTTTTATATGTTTATCATTACTCAGCGTATAGACTCATATTATTATATAATATAACTTATTGATCATCTACTACCTTGTGTCTTAATAATAATTATCAATGATTGATCATCACTACTCATAGCTACATTTCTCGCAATATATATTCATACAATTCATTTATTTCTAATACTACTTTACATAGTTCGATGTTATACGTTAGTTAAGTGAATTCATTCTTTTCGCACAATTTATCGTGCTCTCGTTAGAGGCTAGTTCTGTCGTGCGCGTTTTTTATCGTCTGTATCCTCAGACGCTCTCGCCGAGCTCATGCATTGTCGCACTTTCTTATATACAACTCTAACTTCATTATATTTATAGCTTTTCTGAAACTTTAGATGAGTAAGAATTATGTCTAGTCATCTGAACCTTAGAAATTTCTTTTTTCATGCCAATTACTTCAGCTCTATCTGGATTCACTACACTCGCTCTCAGACATACTCGATTGTGAGCAATTCTTCTTCCCATACGTTTAATTGTGATATTCTAGTGGATATTTCTATGTTATAATAATGTGTTATCTTATGTGTGAATAGAAGTTTGTAATTGATCTAATGATATTATTGTTGTATTAATTATGTTTATATGTTAGTATAAATTGTGTTATGTCTAGTGATATTATAGTCTTAAATTTATAGTACGCTTATGGTAGGTTATAAGTGTGTGATATGAATATAATCGCTTTTAATAGATGAATGATCGCATCTATTTATAAAATTGGTAGTATACTATTCTAATTTCTAATTCGCTTATCACGTGTTATATTTATGATTGGTGTTTAATTTATCTATCTACTACTATTTTATTCTATTATATTTTAATTTTGTTAGATCATGTTTCAAATATAATTTTGGATATTTGTAGCCTTTATCGAATAGTTAATAAATACATATCTTTATCATATTTCTTTATTTAAAAAATTAATATTATTTTTTATTTATTATTGACCTTTATATTTAAATAAACTCTTTACTAGATTTCTTTAAAAAATGTTACATTTATTATATGATATATTATACTTCATTCATATCATCCAATTATGGTTAACCCTATAGTTCCTGCAGTTCCCATTAACTCCTCTACTCTTATCTCCTCTCTTCTCTCTCTTACTCTTTATTTATATATTTTTCTTGATCTTATAAAAGATAACTATTTATTATTTTTACTTCTACTTATTTTCTCTCATTTTCAGTTGTAAAGCTTTGTCCACAATCTTCCTCATTTCATGAAATTTTTTTCACTTTAGCTAAGTATCTTTGAAATTTTTTATGAAACTCATCTATTCCTTTATTCTCTTTATTTGAAATAAAATTGAAAAATCTTACTTGAGGAAAAAGAGTGCTTATACAACGTATGATATTTTATAAACTATATTTTTATTATTATTATTAGGTGCACTTTGTGATATTATACCTATGTCAATCATAGTACATCATTTGCAAGATTAAATCACTCTCTTACATGGTGAATTGAATATTTAGAGTTAAGATTATTACATGACTAATAAGATTAAAATATTTTATATACAGTAGTTATTTTAAGTAAAGAAGGTTTTTAACAATGTTAATAATTCTATAGGTTAGATGTTTTAAAACCATAAATATCATATGTGGATTTTATACTGTATAATCTTTGTTTATGTTTAGAAAATTGCTAAAAATTTTCAAGACACTTCAACTAACAATTCTTTAAAACTGAACAATTTAATATGATTATTACCATTGCAGATTTAGGGGTCAGTTGAATACATAAGAAATTAATTGAGAAAAAGTTGTGTTGTAGGTATTGACTCCGTAGCCCTGGTTGGAAGTGAACTACAACCCATTTCAAAATTGTTTCTTGGTTGCTGTAGCATTTTCTTGGATCTGGATCAAAATAAATCTGCCTTTTATATTTTACTATTGTTACTTATAATTCTTCTGTCATTGAATAGTATGAAGAACTTACTTTCCAACATTGCTGAGATATGAAATTTTTTTTGTATGAATCATGCCCCTTCTGTGAAATCTTTTTTCCACATTAAACATGCCCAGTTTTTCAATTTCATTTTAACTCATAATTTTGAATCACGATCACTCTTGTTTTTCTGTGTTGAACTGCCTTCAAAATATTAATATCCCATTCTTGGATAAGGTATCCAAAACTGTTTACAGTATTCAGTTAACAGCCTAACATAGCTATTTGAGTATTGCAAAGATTTTACATTTCCTCCTTGCTCTTATAAGCAACATAATTTGTATCATAATTTCTAGCATTTTATTACTTCTATTTCTATCTTCTAAACATTGCTTGAACATCATCTATTACTTTTAATAACCACACCTGGGTCCTTTTATTTGATAAGATACTCCAGTCATATCTCAAATTCATTATTTAAAATTCTTTTCTGATTTACCTATGTGAAAAACCTTGCAGTTTTTGCTATTGAAATCTATTTGCCGTTTTTCAGTATAACAAAGAAGTTTACCTAAGTCATACTGACTTTTATATAATCTTCAAAATTTCCAACAGAATTATTCATATCAGAAAACTTAAAAGCCCTACAATTCATCTTCTCATCCATATCATTTATATAGATTATGAACATAATGGGGGCTTAGCAAAGAACATTAAGACCATAGCTTTTAAACATTTGTCATAATAATATATGATTACTTTACCCTACACATTTCCTTCTATTTCTCAACCATATTTTATCCTGTTACAAACTATTTTACTTATGCCATACTTTGATAATTTGTGCATCAATCTAATATGAGAAACTTTACTATAAATACCTTGCTGAAATTTTAGGAAAAAAAATTTCATCAGACTTCCCTTTGTCTTCACAGTAATATACCATACTCATTTAATTAAAAAAATTTGTATGACAAGACCTAACTTTCCTTAAGCCTTGATGAGGTTAAATTATAGGCTAAATGTTTCTCTATTTCAATATTCAGTATTTTCTACATTCTACAAAAATATTTATCTCATACATAAGCATAACACATGTTTTTTTAGTTCTTAGGCTTTTGACAATTAAGAACAAATCTGTTGAATTTCAAGTGTAAAGCATAGCAGTATTTTAGATGTTTGTGTATAACTAAACTACTGTTGGGTATATAACTACAGTCATTAAGCAATTGTTATATTAATTTTGATGATAATTTAAATTTTGATAGCCTAACCCTAGGCTAACATCTATAGGTAAGAGATTTACTGTTTGTCGATTCCTTCTAATTATAATGTATCTTTCTGTATTTTAAATACGTACTTTATTATTGTTACTTTAATTTAGTCGATACATTTTAAAATTAAAGAAATGTTTTCGGAGCAAAGACTTCAGTTAAGTATCCTTCTAACTGTTTTATAACCCTGGCCTAGGCTAAGTAGCTAAATTTAGGCTCTGTTTAAATTTTTAAGCTCCTATTTTTAAGAGAGATATAAGTTTATTTCTTTTTAGGCTTTAGTGATATTAAAACTGTGTAGTTGGTAAATAATAGGTACAGGTTAGTAAGCTAATAATAATTTAAAGTATGTATGCTCTGTGTGATAACTGTGCGACTGTGAGATGTGGATACTGGATAGCTGCCCTGTTTGTGTTTTGAAAGCAGAGAATGTGTTTCTAAGGAAGAATATTGCAAGACTGAGTGAAGATATGAATAAATGGGATAAATATTGAGTTGCAGAAGGAGGGAAGTGTTAGGAAAAAGGGTATTGTAGGGATGTCGAGGCGAGGGGGGAGCGGGACCTAGGGGTAGGAAGAGGAATAGTGATTCACCTAGGCAGAAGATGAGAGGGAAAAGGATAAAGTAGTTGATAATAGGTCTGCGGATGAATATAGAGTTGTAGGAATAGAATAATAATTTAAAGATAGGATCTCGAAAGTCAATCAGCCTGTGACCTTCAGTAACAGGTTCGACTGTCTTCCAAATGGGGAGGGATGAATATTTGAAACTTTTAATGGAATGTTTGAATTTATCTGACATTCGCTCAAGAATGAAACATTGCTATCCTGCGACTCTATGACACGAATACCTAATGGGACAGGTGACATGTGGGCAATAATCAGAAATTAAGAAGAACGCATGCATTCAGTAATAGGGTTGTTAAATTTTTGGAATGGTCTGCCAGAAAGGAGGTTGTTGAGTGTGACTCAAATGCAACATTTAAGAAACGGTTAGATTCATTTATGGATGGGTTGGGTATCATGATAATATTTAGATGAAGCCAAATTGGCTGGGTTTTTTAGTTATAGAGTTATTAAGTTAGATAGCATGTGTGAACATAACTTAGTTATTAATGCATGTGGATGGTTTGGGGTATCATATATATATATATTATAATATAATATATATATATATATATATATAATATTAAATATAAGATATATAAAAAATAAATATGTTATATATAAATATATAAGATAAACAATATGTAAATTACATTGAAGAAAGGTATATATATACATATATAATCAATCTAATATGAGAAACTTTACTATAAATACCTTGCTGAAATTTTAGGAAAAAAAATTTCATCAGACTTCCCTTTGTCTTCACAGTAATATACCATACTCATTTAATTAAAAAAATTTGTATGACAAGACCTAACTTTCCTTAAGCCTTGATGAGGTTAAATTATAGGCTAAATGTTTCTCTATTTCAATATTCAGTATTTTCTACATTCTACAAAAATATTTATCTCATACATAAGCATAACACATGTTTTTTTAGTTCTTAGGCTTTTGACAATTAAGAACAAATCTGTTGAATTTCAAGTGTAAAGCATAGCAGTACTACTACTACTACTACTATTACTACTACTACTGCTAATAGTGACTATCTTCCCTTTTCTTAACTATTCCTTGCATAAATATTTATCCAAAATTGACGGAATAGGTTAATTAAATTCTTTTTTATAGGCTAAATAGTTGACTATTCCCTATAAAACAAATCTTTTATCTTTACAGATGTACCTCAATAGGGTTGAATCTCAAAAAAAGTAAATAAATAAAAAAAAAAATCTCAATATTTAATTAATACAACTTAGTTTTTCTTAAAGTTTAGTAACATTGGTACAGAAAGAAAATATATAGAAAATATTCAAAGATTATGAACTACAAACAACAGTGAAGAATTAAGATTGTTATTAAAATTAAGAAATCAAGAAGGTTAGTATTTGTGATAGTTTTATATTCATTTATTATTGTTATTGTAATAGTAGTAGTAGTAATTTTACCTGGTTATTCTAGCAAGGAAAGGATATTTGAAAATTTTAGTATTGAAGCAAAACAATGGAAGAGAAATATTTCAAGCTATTCTTAAATTCTAGTGCCTTTTTGTCCTTATTGTTAAGTAAGTTTTAGAGATATTAAGTTTATTTTGTATTCTAGTGATTTTATTCAATTGTATTAGTAATATAAATAGTTATATTATTTTAGGCATAAAGCTAATTAAAGTAATATGGTTAAAAAGATTTAAATTTTTATAGTACCTTAAAAGTTAGTAAACTATTAATAATTTGAATAAAGTATGTATGTTTTGTGTGAAATAGTTATGGGACTGTGAAGGGTAGAACATCATGAGTTAGTGTCCTACTTGTATTCTGTATGCTGAGAATGTGTTGCTGTGGAAGGACCCTAAAGAACCACTTGTAAATGTTGAAGAAGGTAAAAATGGAAGATTTGCTAATTGGAATCAAAGATTTGATAACTTAAATACATATTTTCATAATAAATAGAAAATGAAACGAGAGTATGTTATCAGGTGCCAAAGTTAAGATATTGTCAATAAAGTAGAGAGAAATAAGTCTGTATTCTATATGTGGGTAGGATGAATTAAGGATTTCCCGGTCAGAAGAATTAATAGCTGATTATATGGATGTTGATTACTATGATTCAGAGAATGAAGCTAGTGGTAGATGATGTATGGTTTCCGGAAAACGGGGGGTCCATAGGTAGTGGATGATGGAATGACCCTTATATTAATGAAAAGGGTTAGGAATTATGCATTTAGAAAATGTTAGATTCTTAGATCTTCTGTGGAACGAATTTGTGGACTAATCTTTTTGAAGAAGACAGGTTTTCATTGATCATTGTAGTAATAGAGACAGAAAGAAGCAACATGGTTATATATCAAGACTATAATCTAGTGGCCAGTTTAAAGATTTGTCTTTGGGAAACTTGATAAGGTTAGGGGGAAGGCCAATCATGGTAACTTTATACAGTCATACCAAATTGTGTTCTTCAGTACTTCATTAAATCTTTAGATCCAGCGGTGAATATGTCGAAAACCATTGATAGAATCTGGCATAAGGCTTTGATTTTATAACTACGTTATTTATTAATTGTACCATAGAGTAGGATCTATACATTATATTCATTTCTGAAGCACGAATTAAAGAGACATATTATGAGGACACCCTTAAAGAATATGAAATAGAGGAATATTCATGTTATCAATATCATTATAGAGGGAAGAAGGGTGGAGGTGCGGCACTTCATGTTAAAAGCAATAGTCAAACCGTATTAATGACGTATCAAAACTAGTCATGATGTTGAATCTATTTGAGTAGATATTCTTATGCACAATAAATCGTACAGAAAAGGGGCATCTTATAGACATGCTGACCAGAGTCAAGAATTAGATGTGGCAATGATGAAATAAATCGAAACAGCATGCCAAAATTCCTTGTTTACTGTAGATTATAGAAGTTTAGTATTTATAAATTGTATACTAGACAACTTTTTGAGTCAGGTAGTTTATAAACTTACAGGACAAACAGCACTGTTAGACTTAATATTAACTAACGATGATAGCATAGTGAATCAGATCAGAGTCTAGGAGAATTTAAGGATTAGTGACCATAATAAAATTAGATTTAACATGAAAAGGTACTCATAACTAAATATCTGTTTCAACCATTTTCACCTGATCCAGAAAACATACAGAAACTATCTTTCCAATTGACTAAAGTACTTACTAACTGTAAAAGTTGTTATAGATATCATTTCTAATTAGTTTGTTGAAATGAAAATACTCTGTATATTTAACTTATAATTCTATTATGTTGAATCAAACAATATATTTTTGGCTATTGAACACAAGTCCTGTGTCATCAATGAAAATAAGCACATAGGACAATTACCTCTATAGATACCTTATCTAATAGTTTGTTGTAAATGTAAATCAAATACTATGTATATAGAAAGAAAAGTAAAGTAAAGAAAAGTATGCAATAATCAATGTATGTCTTAGTGAAAGATATATAATCCGTCCCTTTAATATAATTGATAACACCAAATCAAAATAGCGATACACAATGACAGGTAGTTCGATAACCAAAATAGTGTCCACTGCTGGAATGCCACTTCTTCTTCTTCTTGACTTTGGTCCCTTCCAACTGATATAATAATTATTTAAATCCCTTTATCTTAATGTTAATCTTAAACTTATTAATCCTTATTTATAATCAAATTTATCATGCAGTAATCATTCAAAAGCTGAAACAATAAGAGATATATAAAAAAAACTGTCACAGCAAATACATTGCAATTGCCATCGCAATTACAATGCATTTTACTTGACTACACGTTAATCTCCCTCTCTTCTTCCTTCTGCCCACATCATATCTGTAGTTTATCCATCAACTACGTAAGTGAAAAGAACCACCAATTAAAGGCTGGTAATATACTTACATTCAATTAAATAAATATTATAATGCTAATTCTAAATAAATATTATAATATTATATATAATATATATAATATATATATATATAATATATATATATATAATTATATATATGATACTATATATATATATATCTATTATATATATATATATTATATATATTATATATATATTATATAATATAATATATATATATATATATATATATATATATATATATATATATATATTATATATATATATATATATATAATATAAGTTTAATCATATATATATATATATAATATATATATATAATATTATATATATATACTTAATATATATATATATATACTATAATTATATATATATATAGTATAATATAGTGATATATATATATATATTATATATATTATATAATATAATTATAATCATATAATCTTCTTTTACCAGATTGGGGGTGAGGTGCGCACCAAACACCAGAACAGAAAAGTAGTAGAAAGAACATGGCGCAAGTCGAAAAAAAGCCCCCCTTTACCTCCTTTTATACCCTTAAATTGAAATCACCAGTCAGAAGAATTAAACCATAGAGGTTTCAATGAGAAGTTGGCATTGACCTCACTGGTTCTCATCAATGTGGGGTTCATCCCCTTGGCAATGCCTACAACCATACCTCACCAAAACCCAGCCAATTCACTCCTGTTATGCCACTTTCTTCTTGCCTATGCCAAACGTCACATTCTGTTTCACAATTCAGGTTTTTTCTTTACTGATTTCATCCACTTTTTATTCGTTTTCCCAGCAGTGATTCCCAGCACACTCAACCACTATACATTAACTTAACCAACTGACTAGACTATCATCCATCTTTTCATATGACCAAACTATCCCAAGCACTCTCATTCATCTCTCATTTACTCTTTTCTGCCTTCACACCACACAATCCTCTTAGTGCGTTCATTCCTCTTTTTATCAATTCTCACAGATAACAAACCAAATAAGTTGTCCTATCTTGAATGCTTTGGCACTTTAGAATCATATCTCTTATTCCATGACATAGTTTCACAACTACTGTACATTAACAAAGATATAAAATACCCTACATGGCAAAACCCATAGCACTGCGCAGTGGTTAGTCCTTCAATACACGAAAGGATTCCTCTACATTCTGCATCAATCCTCGGTTCACTTGTTCATGCGCAACATATATTCCTAAATAATATTTAACTCGGATATTGTTCCAGTTGCTCTCACATACTAAACATGACAGTTCACACGCTGCAGATCTGGCACACTAAATAAGAAAGGTAGCATCATCTACAACTTTATTTCTATCTTAATTGACACACTCTGCAAAACCCTCTACCAATTCCTCTCAAACTCCTTCAGATTCACTACTATTTCAAACAAATATCTTGCAATCATCAATAAGCAGGTCACCTTCCACTCTCTCCATTCTCCCGTCATTCTCACACACCTTCTCTGCCACCCACCTCTTAATTTTTATGCATTCAATTAAATAACCAAGGAGAATAACATATCCCTGCCGTCACTCTCACTTTTAATATGCAAACAATCACTTTTCCGACACTCAATTTATTCTTAACACGCTTCACTATTGTCATATCCGGTTTACTTTGACTTTTGATTCCATCAAAGCTTACCCCCAACTTAACCATGACTATTACTCAACATATTGCCACTACAGAGCTTTCATTATTAATCCCTGTCATACGCCTGTTGCAAGTTCCATAAAACCTAAATACGAAAACTTTTATTTCTTCTCTTTAATATTCAATAAAATCTGTATCATAACTGTAAAATTTTGATTTTCCACACATATCTACCATTTCCTATACCATTCTAAATGCATCCTTGTTCTTCATCCAATCAGCTACTCCTTCAGTCACCTCAACATACTCTTTGTTACACAAAAGCTTGCAAACTCCATTCAAATAACCAGTCTCGTGCCTCCATTCTTGAATCATATTCATCCAGTTAATTCCCATCTTACTGCCTGCAGATATTTACCATTCTTTTCCAATTTCTCACCTGTTCTAATCTATCCGTCATCCCAATATACTATTTCTGTCTTTAAATATTATATAACTTTAGTATATATTATATATACTATGTTTATTAAACATACTCCTCATATATACCTGTATTTACCTTTTTATTTATAAGTATGTTATATGGTATATATATGAATATATTATAGATATCATATTGACATCTCTATATCTATTATATAATGTGTGTGTGTGCATCTATCTTTTATATATATTAAATATATTTATTTTTTTCATCTTTTTTTGTTTAGTAATTATTATATTTCACTTTTTTGTTTCAGTGGAATTTTAAATATTCAAGCCAAATGCATCCATTGCGTCTTTACCTGTCCATTTTCTTCAGTGTTGGAATTGTTGTTTGTATTCTTTTATACAAATCAGACCTTCAAAAACTGCATCCAATTTTAAGGATTTCTCGTCCAACTTATACATTTTATCCTCCTGATGCAGGTAATAGAATAATGACACCTTTTTTTACATAATTATTTTTTATAAATTTGCTTTACCTTTTTTTCTGATTAGTTTACGAAAATCAAGATAATTTTATTTTTGAAATTTATGTGGAAGAAAGCATGTTTCCAATTTTTTCAAGGGACTTTAAATTGCATGATAGAGTTGTAGGATAAATATTTTCCGTTTATAAACTACTCACTTTGTAACCCTAAAAGATCCATTTTTCAGTAAGAAACACTGTGACCCCAATCACTGTGAAATTACTCCCTGTAATCGAAATGGTGGTCTAGGTTCTCAACTTTAAATTTTAACATGCCTTATATGAATGTTGTCAGATATTTAAAAACTTAATAGGTTAGAATATGTACAAAATTAATACATAATAAATAAATGAATTACTATTTAAAAAAAAAAAAGGTTTTCTAATTTTTTGTTTTGCGACTTTGTTATAATTTCGAGTAAGATAACTTGCAACAGTTTTTGTTAGATAAGTTTAAGTATATTTTATACATATTTTAAATAAATATTATGTTTTAGCATGTAATTGTCTAAATTTAAATTATTACATTTTCATTCAATTTTGTTTGTTCAATTTCATTGTTCATTCTCAAAATACACATTTAGTATTAATTTATGCTTGTTAATCGATATTTAATCATCATTTTTTTTCAGAACTCAATAGTCTTAAATTAAAAGCTGATCATCCTAAAGTAATTAAAGCTTTAGAAACGAACTACTTGTTTCCTCCTTCTAGGAAGCCTTATAATTTATCTTTTGATGAAATTAACCCATCGATGGGACAGGCTCAAAAAATTGACAAAATTCTCAGTGGGATGGTATGTCTCGTATATTGATTATTGATATAAATTATTATTATTAAATCAAAGGTTTTTATTTTCCTTATTAATTTTGTATCTTGTCAGTATTATTATATAATTTATTATATAATTTGGAATTATTATTATTATTATTTCACTTTTGTAAAAACTTTTGCGGATTCGGTTATACTTTCTCACATGATTTTGGTTTTTAATGGTGACGTTTTTTTCATAGAATGGTGGTTTCTTTATTGAGTGCGGAGCTTTGGATGGTGAAACCCGATCGAATACTCTATTCTTCGAAAGGGAAAGACATTGGAAAGGTCTCTTGATCGAAGCTGACCCTAAAAATTTTGACTTTGTCTTAAGTAAGAATAGAAAAGCATACTCTTCACCAACGTGTCTTGCGCCTGACGTTCATCCTATATCTGCAAGTATTCTCTTACATTTATCTAAGTGTTATTGTAAACCATTTCTTACTTTATAGAAATCACAGTTTTTCACACAGAAAGATATCTTTTATTTTGTATGTTTGATTAGATACTTTATTTTTCATCAGGTTATATTAAAGTTTCCTATTTTGAGCTGTATTTATAACATATATAACCATAGTGAGAAAAATTTCATGGGAGGGAAGGGCTTCATGATTTCTGGATTAAAAATAACTTTGGATTGAGAGGAAAGTGGTTTTCATTTATATAGTAATTTTTTCCTCTATCTCTCTCTCACACACACATACCTTAAATCTATGATGAGTCTCAGTTATATTATTTTAAACAAGAACAAGGAAACATTTATGGGATATATAAAAATTAGATTTCTATTAATTTCCACCAATTTCTTCAGGTACTTCCAGTTATGAATAAAGAGAATGAATTTATTATTCTGTGTAAGAATTCCTATTGTTAATTTTTCTTTCACATTTGTTTTGAATAGGTGAAATTCCAGCAGCAGAAAAATATGGGTCATATCGTTGGTGAAAATTTCAGAAATGTTGGAGGTACTGATATGGGTGAAATATTAGAGGTTCAATGCTTTCCACTTCTTTCTTATCTAAAAGCTTTGAACATTACTACGGTGGACTACTTTAGTCTCGATGTGGAAGGGGCAGAATTCAGCATAATACAAAGTATTAAATTTAAAAAAAAATATATATATATGTAATATATATATATATATATATATATATATATATATATATATATATATATATATATATATATATAACAACTACTACAAATTCAACGCAGTGTGATAGGTATTCAAATATATATGCTCAATAATATATGTATATATTTTCTTTCTTTCTTTATCTTCCTCTTTCCCCAAGACTGGGGGTAAGGTGCGTGTCATGCATCGAAAAAAAAAAAGCAGTAGAAAAATATGACTAGACAAAAGTCAAAAAGTAAGCCCAGCCTTACCGCCCCCTCTGTACCATTAGTGAGAGCTCGTGCCGCAGTCAAAAAATCCACCTAGAGCTTCGTAGGACCGCAGCGGACCCTCACTGTGGTAAATTGTCAATGTAGGGTTCATCCCTTAGCCGGTGGGCTGGCTTTCCCCTCACAAAACCCCGCCTTCCACTCCTATTATGCACCTTCTTTATTCTCGCCAATACCAAACTCATTTCTCCTTCAGACATTCGTTCTGACTCAATCCACTTTTTCTTCGGAGGTCCTCCCAGCCGGTCGGTTCCCAACACACGCCACTATATCCGCTTGGCACGAACCGACTATCCATTCATCCCTTTCATGACCAAACCATCTCAACATACTTTCATTTATTTCTCTCCATTTACCCCTTTCTTTTTCACCACACAGCTCTCCTAATACGTTCATTTCCACTCATTTTATCAATTCTTCTCACACCCTAACACTCCCCTAAAGATTTCCATCGAATTACATTGAACTTTAGATCTATACTTTGCAACACATTTCAGACGATGGTCTCGCTACTATCTAATAACACGAATGGCACAACATACCCTCATACAAGACCCTAGCGCACTCAGACTTAGTTCCTTTACATTCACCAACGATTTAATTGCCAACAACTTCAAACGCCATTCTGCAACTTTCCTACCACTCCACCATCCATCCGTTTCCCTTCTCATCCAACATTCTTACTAAATATTTAAACTCAAATTTATTCTTCCATTTGCTCACCATCTATCATAACTTCACACAGAGGACTGTCCTCCTTCACAACCATAACCCCTGCTTATCTACGTTTTTCAAACCCCTCACTTTTACACACCCGAGAAATCTCTCTACCAATCCTCTCAAACTCTTCAGATTCACCACATAAAACAAATCATCCTCATATAATAGGTAGGAGGGCACCTCCACTCTTCTCCATTCTCCATCATTCTTTCATTTCCTGCCATCCCCACCTCGAATTTTTTCATAACCTCATCCGCCTTACAGGGTGGGTAACCAAGGGAGACATAACACAACCCAGCCTCACTCCCGCTATTAGTACTAAACCAATCACTTTTGACACCATTTATTTCTAACACACGCCTCACTATCGTCACTTCTTGCGATTTCCCATTTCAGGAAGCCACCACCACCAGCACCATGTATCACTAGCACACCTGCCATAGAGGCTTCCCTATTAACCTATCTTACACTTACCCTTGCAAATCCATAAAAAACCTAAATACAATTTATTTCTTCTTCCTGTTTCTCAATCATTTGTTTCAATGTAAAGGTATGATCCTTACATCCTCTACCACTCCTAAAGCACATTACTTGTTCTTCACCAATCAGTCCTTCAGTCCTCGACGCACTCTTTCGACAAGCTCAAACAGCCTTGTATCTTTCCCTACAATACTCAATAAAACTAATTCCCCTATAATTTCTACAGTTCCCCTTATCTCCCTTACCCTTATATAGGGTACTATTACTCCTCTCCTCCAATCCCTTGGGACTATACCCTCCATAAACGATTACATTCGTGGTTTTGAGGTCCCAACAATCTGAATAGTCAGTGGGTCCTGGAAAGAAAAACCAAAGAACAAAACAAAATAAACAATAGTAAATAAACACAATAAAACTCAGGAAAAAAATCAAACGCAAAACACACAAAAGCACACATTTATTAAAATAAATACTTACCACAGCAAAGGTGAACCGCTAAATGGAAGCACCCCTCACCACAACACCCGTAACCGATACCGTAACCACCACCACTACAAGGTAAACACCGTACCAAAATCGCAATACCTGCACCTTTAATCCAATATTATTGGTAATCAATGAACACCCGCGCGAATGTCATCGATATCCCAAAACCTTAAATCTAAATCTATAATATAAAAATATGCAGTCTTAATACTAAAAATAAATACTTCGTAGTTCTCCAAATGTACTCCTTCTCAATTCAATCAAATTTCCAAAATCTAGTCTACTGTTCTGTTCTTCAAAATACTCCTTCTAAACTTTACACGCAATTCTCCAAACTCCTTCTCTATTCAATCAAGTTCTACCTGTGTATCCTCACAGTCTCCAACAATACGCCTTCTAAATTCTCCTTTCCATACAAATCTCAAAGAATCCTCTTTCTATCTTTTCCGGATTTCCTTTACTGGTAATTCTAACTCGCTCTATTCAACTTTAAGCTTTTCTTTTCTTAGTTTAAAAAAAATATTCCAATTATCTTTTCTTTCCCCTTTTATGTCAATTCCAGAAGATTAGAAAGTCTGCAAGACAAGCTCCAAAAAAACTGTGGAGTAAAAAAAATCGCATCATAGGAATCAAAAAAAATATAATAATAATAATAATAATAATAATAGTAATAATGATAATAATAATAACAAATAAATAAATTGAATAACTATACTTAATAATGAATTTAAAAAATAAATGTGAATAATAATAATTGAAAGAATTAAAGAATAAATTATGAATTAAAATATTTAAAAAAAAACCCGTAAATTGTGAGACAAAAACAAAACAAAAAAACAAAGCTAAATTACTACAACACAACTTCCAATTCCAATCAATCACCATCTCGCCTCCGTTCTTGATCATTTCACCAGTAATTTCATCTATACCTGCAGATTTACCATTCTTCAACTTTCTCACTCTACCTATTACCTCCTGCCCACTACCACTTATCTTTTGGCAGGAATGCTAATGCATGCCTCGAAGAAGGTCGTGATTTCTGTAAGCTACCTTCTTCTTTCAGCGAAAGCGTATGAATGGTCATCGAATGTCAGAGGAATAAATGTTGAGGAGAAGAGGAGAGAGGTGATGGATGTATTCAGAAAAGGCAAATTTGATTTGCTCACTGTGACTGAAACAAAGATGAATGGAAACGGTGAAAATGAGTGGTGTAGTGTGAAATGTGTATGTGCTGATGTGGAAAGGAATGAGAGGGGGAGAGAAGGATCTGCAATTCTGATGAGTGACTTGTGGTACAGAGCTTTGGTGGATTTTGTTCGTGTGAGTACTAGAATTCTAATGGTTAAATTTAAGTTTTCAAAGGTCAAAGTATGTGTGGTTGCGATATATGGTCCATCTGAGGGTAATGTTGAAGAGAGTGCTATTTTCTGGGATAATCTAAATGATGTTTTAGATGAGGTGAGTAGGAGCTTCAGATTGATTGTGTTGGGTGACCTAAATGGTCGAATAGGGGATCAAAAAGGGGATGGTATAACAGGTGGCTTTGGGGCTTCGTGGGAAAATGAGAATGGTAGGAGGGTGATTGATTTCTGTGAGGAGAGAGGTATGTGTGTAATAATTTCTTTAAACACAAGAGTATTCGTAAGTACATATACAAGATTTGGTGAAGGCAGAGATAATATCGAAGTGAAAAGTATGATTGATTTTGAGTTGGTGAAAAAGATGTTGAAGTATGTGTTGGATGTTAAATTTGTGAGTGGGGATGGAGTTATCGGATCATTATGTTGTTTTATGAAAAATTAAGTTAGTGGGGGCTTGGATGGAGAGGAAGGTGATAAGGAAGGAAGTGAGTAGATTCAAGAGTGAGAAGTTAAGTGAGCAAGGTAATAAGGATAAGTATGTAAGAGCGCTTGCAAGTAAATCATTTAAATGTGAACAAGTTGAAACTGAACAAATCTGGAAGCAAATGAAGGAAGCGGTTGTTAGTAGGGCAAAAGAAATATGTGGATGTGCTAAAGTAGGAAGTAAGAATGCTAACAGTGAGTGGTGGAATGAAGAGGTTATGCAAGCGGTTAAAAGTAAAAAAGAAGCGTGGTTAAATGTACTAAAAGCCAATAATTAGTAATAAAAAATGATAGCAGACCTAACTACTTTACTTATTTAGTAGAAAAATGACAATCCTTGTGAAGAAGAAGGAGAAACCAGTCCGTAGGAAACTATAAATAAAAGAGTACTTATTTGTACTAGGTACACTAGTACCTATCTACTGACAAAAGTTATTTAATAATTTGCTATATACAACATAAACAAGACACACCATGTACATTCACGACCGGTCGAAAATATCCAGGGTGTTCCGGTACCTCCTCTTAATTGAAGTACCCTTACCAGTGACCTAACCTTTATGTTCCTATAGACCTATACCCTTGCAAACCTATCCTCAACCTCTATTTTATTGTTCCCTTAATTTTTTATCCCTCTTCTTCTACAGCTAGTGTAACCTCTGATTCCTCTTTAATCCATATCCTTCATCATCAACTGTTAGTTACCTTTATCATCATTGTTGTTATTTAATAACTGAAACGATAAGAACACAAGTTAATAACATCATCATATAAACATAAAAGGTTCTACACTACTTCTATCTACACACAGTCTTTGGACTGTGTTACTAACATAAAACAATTGAAGTCTATATTACGCATCCCTATACTCTTCAAGTAGAACGATCCTTACATCCCAACTTCACCAAAGTATACCTGAAACAAAAATAATCAATCTTATATCCTACTCTCTCCCTCTCTTTTTTTTTATCCACTTTTCTCACTTTTCCACACCACATATCAACACAACAGAAACAAACACCCAAACACACTACACTTAACACAAAGCTCACAACACTCACTCTCACAGTCACCTACCGACTTCACGTTTCACTATCGCTATCATATCCTCTCGTACTGCTGTTTTTATTATACTTCTCTGCTATCTTCATCCTCATCTACTTCACTCTCCCCAGAAAAATAGTCATAAACCCTTTCTCTCCAAACTGCATACTCACCCTTTCTAATTTTCTTAAATTCTTCCACATCAAACACTTCATCATTCTTTGTTTCTAACTCCCCCTTTAACGCCCCTAATCTTTTACCTCTCTATCAACACTACCTTTCACCTCCACATTTCTCGTAACCTCAACACAGTCTATATCACTATGCTTCATCTCATCTTTTCTACTACTAACTACCACTACCATCATTTATCTCCAACTTCTCTTCCATTTTTGTTTCTGACACAACATAACATGAACTCTCCTTTCTATCATCATCACTCTTACTCTCTGTTGTGTCTTCTTCATAAGCTCTACACATATCGCCTCAATCGCCTTCATTTCTTCCTCATTCTTTTATCTATCAGTCTTTCCATTTACATTAATTCCTCTATCTATTCTACGAATTTGACCACCACCATAACCACTTTACCCATATCCACCTAAATATATCCCTCTGCTCACAGTAGACCTCTTCACTAACGCCATATTTACATGTCTTTGATTAGTCCTTTATGAATCACAATACTTCCATAAATGATACTCTGAACCACATATGTCACACCTCTTTATATATCCTAATCCATTCAGTTTATTCCTCATGGTCTCACCCTCACTGTATCCCCAAACATATCTTTTGTTGTCCCTCCGACTCATACTTATCTTCCTCCTTTCACTATAGTTCCCATAAAATACCGTTTCTTCACTTCTTTCATCCTTATACACCGGTTTCTCATATTCTTTATTGTTATCCACTTTATTCACATTACATTCATCCTGATTCTTAGGATTCCTAGGACACTTGTATGCGAAATGATACTGGAATTTACAAATGATACATTCTTTAATATTCCCAAATCTATCCCTTATATTTAACCTTTTTCCATCTCCCCACTCACCCTTATTATACTCCATGGGCCCATCACTCACTTTCTTCTTAATTCTCTGACTCCCATACCATACACTATTTGATTCTTCTGCCACCTTCACTCTCTCCTCACTCTTTTTTTCTAATCCATCACATATGTTCACCAAAGCGTCACGAAAACTTTTAAAATCCCATTCTCCCTTCCCACAGTACGCCAATACCATCTGCCTCTGATTTGTACCAACATTTGCTCCCTCTAACAGATGTACACATTTTAAATCCTCACCCAAATCCACTTTACCCACATCTTTACACTTCTGTTCTATGGAATTTTCCTCCGATTCAATTACATATTCCTCATTTGATTCTTCCACTTTTTCTTTTAACATAAAAGTATTCACATATTCTGTCATATCTCTCTCTCTCTGCTTCTCTTTGGCGTACTTTTCCTCCAATTTTTGCAAAATTGCATTCAAACCATCTTCTTTACTCATCGACTTCCAATCTACATCACAAACACACTCGAATGCCTTTGTCCCTAAACTCAACATAACCTCACCCACAGGTTTTTTACTCTCTTCACCACATACATCATACCAGATTCTGACTCTCTTTTTCTATATTTCATGCACCTCCATATTTGTTTCCCCATCAAACTCAGGACACGCACGACAACTATGTCTCCCCACAATTTCTACTTTTTCTCTTACCATACCACCGCTATCACTACCTTTACCTTTTCTACCCATCTTTCACCTTAAACAACACTACTACACAAAGTATATACTACTTTACTATGGTGTTAACATTACAGGTTCTACACACCAAACACACACTTCCTCTGTTTTCGGCCTTTCTTAAATTTAATCAATTCTTCATCTTTTAACCTTTTCATTATTAAGACGGGGAGTAAGGTGCGTACATGCATCGGAAAAGATAAGAAAAGCAGTTAGAAGAATATGACAAAAGTCGAAAAGAAGACCAGGCATACTGCCCCATTATATACCTTTTAGTAAAACTCGTTGCAGTCAGAAAATCAACCCTAGAGCTTCACGGGACCGCGACAGACCCTCACTATGGTAAATCGTCAATGTAAGGGTTCATCCCTTGGCCCAAGTGGGCCACAACCATCCCCTCAACAACAACCCCGCCATTTTCACTCCATAAGCACCTTCTATTCCTCGCCTCTTGCCAAACTCACATTTCTCTCCTTCAAACATTCGTTTACTGACTCAAATCCACTTTTTTTTTCGATCTCCCAGCCGGCACGCTCTCCCAACCACCCTTCGCCACTTAATACATCCGCTTAAACCAACCGACTATCTTCCACCTTTACCGATGACCGATATTAATGAATGATACGTCCAAGGATATATATTTAAGGTTTTAGTACTTAAAAATTACTTTGTAATTACCTATATGAATGTCATGAAAATATAACCTTCCCATAAATATAAAGTTACCCATAACATAAAACATTATTTTGCATCAAGAAACAAAACCATTAAAAATGATTAAAATGAAATGAATATCAACTGATTTCTTGAGATTTGGAACTACATGATACACTAATTTAGCAGCATTGTTCAACTTCAAAATACCTAAAGGGTATTTCCGTTTTTCTTTTGTTGGGAAAATAAATCCAATAAAAAGCCTACGAACTTTTGATTATGAGTAACTTTGGTCTATACCACCACCTTGCAAAAAAATTAACATCCCACTCTTTTTCCCTTTCTTCAAGAATTGAAATTCTTACATGGAGTTTAAATAATCTTCGAGATATCCTAGTACGTTAAAAATAGATCACACCTTAGAGTTTATTTCCAACCTTAGGGCAGTACCCCGCAAATCAAGTGAGCCGTGGTAGTTCCTGTACACACACTAGAAAAAAGAATTTAGCATAAAAAAGTTTACTAGTTGAGTAACTTCATTATTTTTGAACACCCATACTGAAGTAAAGAAATTCTTTCTTCTACAATTTAAGATTTAGAACGAACTAAATAATTTTTGTGTTTTTGAGAAACTTTAATTTAGAGTAGCATAACGTTAGAAAAAAAAATATTGATATAGCAATTTTTTGTTGAGTATTTTAAACTATTTTTATAGTGGAATGTTTAATATACTATTATTCTCATTTTCAGACGCTATCTGTAGAATATATTCACGACAAAGTAGACAAATTTTCGATTGTTGAGTATATGAGAGAGCAAGGTTATGTCTTTCATTCTGAAGTGACGCACGCTTTGTGGCTTGCAAATGATTTCATCTTCGTCAAAAGTGATTTGTACAACTACGTAGAGTAGAAGTTAGATTCCAGATGTTTATTTTTTAAAAAAAATTATGTGACATATAGTTATTATATATTATCCATGACTATAATATATATATATATATATATATATATATATATTATATATATATATATATTTAATATTATATATTATATATAATATACTATAAATATATAATATTATAATATATATATATGAGTATATATATATATATATATATATACGCCACATTATATATATATATATGTGTGTATATATATATATATATATATATCACTTATATATATATATATATATATATATATATATATATATAACTATATTATATATATATATATATATAATATATATATATATATATATATATATAAATAAACACTCACCTTTACTATATCTTTTTAAGTTAGTAGAGGAAATTTTTATTATTGCTGAACGTTGTAGCTTTTTAGGGGGGAGGGTTGGTTGAATATATAAAATTTTCTTTTTATATGAAATTTTCAGTGAAGGAAAAAATGAAAAAAATTTTTTTTAAATTTTTGAATCTAGTAACGTCCAAAGCTTTTTAAATTTTCATTACAAAAATTTATTTATTTAGAGTTTTTGCTTTAGTTTGTTCTTAAATTGTTTTTTTTTTTACCTACTCAAGAATCTCGCTTAGATTTTAAATACTTTATTTAATTTGTGATAAATTATTGATTATAATAGAGAATTATAAATATTGTATTAAGGTTTATGCTTTAATCATAAATTCTCATTTACGTAAGATTTTAAATCATTAACTCATTTTATAGAACTCTTACATTGGCCAGTTGGGTGAGTGTGATGTCGGGATGTTTTGAGAGTAGAGTTCTTATATCTTATGATGAAATGTAAGCTACTCGATAGAGAGCTTGTAAAGAAACTTATAAATCAAAATAG